>JAULBY010038477.1:0-13995 GCA_032358315.1 Ophiocytium majus | reverse complement strand
TGTGTCGCTCCATTAGGCTATTAAAAGTTACCGCTGGAATGTAATACAGAATGTAAAGGGAAACCGTCTAACCGTCCCTTCCTTTCGTAAGAAAGGTTTTTCTTAATGGAGTGTGTTCGACGGACGCTGTAAGCAAATGTCAATACAACTTACCGAGTAGGGTAAGTTGTATTCTCAAAACGCTCCAGCAAATAAAAGAAAGTTTCCAATAAGACTTACGAGCGAGTTTACGAGCTCG
Organism: Ophiocytium majus; assembly: GCA_032358315.1. NCBI lineage: Eukaryota > Xanthophyceae > Mischococcales > Ophiocytiaceae > Ophiocytium > Ophiocytium majus. The sequence goes on along the minus strand of JAULBY010038477.1, from coordinate 13,757 downwards.
TTATCGGCTAAGCGAAGCGAAGCCGATACAGTGAATTAATTAGCTACTAGTAGGAATCTGATAGAGCTTACCTTTGGTACTGATTATGTAATCCGAACTGAAGCTCGACCAGTTCCAGATGTACTTAAAGTCATTACCTTTATAGGTTGGCTTGATGACCGTAAAGATAGTTCCGTTATACAGACCATACCGTTTGTATTCGAACTTAAGGTCACAAGGTTCAAAATATCCGTCAAGCTCATATTCCGAGTTTCCGTTCTTGAATCCATTTTCCGAAACATAAATGAATTCCTCTTTACCTGTCCTTTTGCTTGATGAGCCCTGTATTGGAAGAAAAGTTCGAACATAGTCTGTTTTTAAAGTCTTTTTTAGCCCGAGAGAGGCTTCGTTCAAGTACAACTCAAAGGAAGGCTTACCTTCCCACTGATAAAACCCGTAGTGAGCCTTCTCGTTGTTATTGGCTTCCTTGAGACTTTCATACAGATCTCCCGTTCGACCATTTTTCATTAATTCCTTGAATTCCTCTCTAGTAATCGACTTAAAAGCCAAGCCGAACATCTTTCCACGAGCCAGTAATTGATTTTTCATTTAGTTCTCCTTTGGTCTATTTATTCAAGGGAACTACCTTCGTTAAAAATCTCCTAAATAGAAATACCATCAAAAACACAAGGAGACGCTTTGTCAAAGGCTTTGATTAGGAATCAAATTTTAGGAATCCGAACCACGGAGGACTTTGTTAAGAAGTTCGATTCGTTATGTGATCGGCTCGGTCACAACAGAAGTGAAATCATCAGATATGTATTAAAACGCTTTTATAACGAGCATTTCAATAATCCAGAAGGCTTTACCAAAGTACGAAAGGATCTTTACTAATGATGGGATTTATAGAGTGGGTTCACCACGAGAGAAAACGAAAAGAAAAAGAGGATAAAAAGAATGTCCGATCAAATAGCCAGACAGGTGGAGAAGTCGGGAGTCAAATTCACCAAGGAGAGACTTCTAGACCTAATCAAGAAATCGAACTTGAAAGAGTTTCATATTTCCCAGAGCCAAGGTAGTAAGACGATAGTCATTGTTTTAACAGTCTAGAACGATTTTTAGACCCTCTTTCTTTTACGAGTGGTTTCGACTTCAGTTTCTATAACCTCCAAGTCTTCAAGATCTCCACTAAAGGCTACATCGGGTGATTCAGGTACTACATCTGGCTCACCCATCTCGATAATCACACTTCCTTTTTCATCACCATTAAATGTCCAGAAGTCCCATTGAAAACAATCATCACCGTTTGGTAGTGGGTTATCTAATCGAGTTCCTCTTCCACGAGCTATGACTAACTCTCCACTCCTGATGCTTTTCCATGTCATTGGGTCTAAATCTATTGTCATTTGATCCCACTCATAACACCACATTGGAGATACGAGAGTTGCTTCTTTAGGCTTCTCTCTTTTTTTATTTTGGATAGCTAATCTTAATTTCCGAATCTCACCCTTCGTTAGGCTTAGCTCTGTATGAAGTTCTTCAATCGACTTTCTTATGAGATTTAATTCACTTTTAATGTCCATTTCCACCCTCTATTCGCTTGACGGTAATTTCTAAAAGCTCTTTTTCGACTTCACGATTAAGCCTTTTATCTCTTATTTTTCTCTTTTTATAGATCGAAAAGACACTCTCTGGACCGAGATTAAACCCACGAGGTGATCTGTACCCATCCTTAATCAGTAAATCGGCTATTGACCCGTATGTGAGTCCCTCCGAATCCCTTAAGTGGATGATTAGGTTGGATAGCTCGGTTTGATAGGCTGAATATGACCCAATCATCAATCCTTGGGTCTTTAGAACAAGCTGAAAACGGACTAGAAAGCTGTCTGGACTACCCCCTAACGGGATTACTCCACCGTAACGGACTGTTTTCGTAAGGGGGTCACTTTGGTCGGAGTTTTCGACCATCGTGGATCTTTTTTTTTGACCACCAAGGTTGAGGTCTGTTTTCCCTTTTTGATCTTGTATCCCTCTTTCTTTTTAGCTGGGTTTTTCCAGTTAATCCCATCCCCTACGATAGGTAATTGGAACTGAATAGAGAGCTCGTGTTCGTTCTTTTTCTCATCATATTTAACCTTAATTTCCTCAATCAATCCAGTTAAATATTGTTTCCTTTCTTCGTCACCCAGCTCTTTTTTCCTGTTCAGATCTTGACCAAAATCTTTCAACCAATTCACCCATTTTCTACTCTCATTTCCACCTTTAAGTTGAAGCTGAAGATTGGCTATTTTTACCTCGAGGTTATGAATCTCCTCATTAGATCTAACTAAAGCTAAGTTATAGATTTCAGCTTTAATCTTTCCAGTGGTGTGATTTAACAAAAGCTCAGCTTGGGACTCTTTCGTTTGAATCAACACCTTCTGTTGATGTTTTATTTGTCTCTCGATAGTCTTTAACTCGGCTTCTGACTTAGCTAATGGAGCTCCACTTTCCTCAAGAATCTTCCACTTAACTTCTTCTTTCAAGATACTGGATTTTTTATGTATATCTACAACAGAATCCCATACCAAGTTATCAGTCTCTGGAATATTGAGTGAACGAGACATTCCACAACCTTCACCTCGTTTCCATGGGGTCTTTGATCCACCGTTCTCAACCCAGTCTCTTTCCTTGTTTGGACAGTAATAGAGTTGTTCGTTTTTAGTAAGCTTCTTTCTACCCGACATCTGTCGTCCACAGTGACCACACACCAGTAGGTCTCGAAGTAGATAGAATTGTTTTGTTCTATTTTGTTGAGAGACACGACTAGTCTTTCTAGCTTTGAGCTTTTGAACGGCTGTCCAAGTTGTTGTATCAACAATAGCAGGACACTCAATTTCGATTTTCTCATCACTCTTTTTATCGTGATACTGATAGAGCCCTTTGTAGTGTGTGTTCTTTAACAAGGCTTGGATTGATCCTATTGACCAAGTATTAGCTCTCCTCCTAGGGAGTACTCCATTTGAATCGAGGAGTTTTTTAACCTCTAGAGTACTAGCCCCTTTGGAAGTTTCGGTGAATATCTTTTTCACCCAAGTTGATTCATCTTTATTAAGAACTAACTTCTTATCAAGAATCTTGTATCCAAATGGGGGTGGACCACCAAACCAAAAACCTTCACGGGCTCGATTGAGCTTACCAAGCCTAGTCCTCTCAGCTCTGATAGAGTTTTCAAACTCACCCATACCATCGAGAATCATCTTCATCAGCTTATCTTGAGGATTAGATAAATTGAACTGACCATCCTTTGTATAAAGCGTTACACCTTGCTTGATACATTCATATCTGAAGATTGAAGCTACTTGATCATTTCTAGAAAGTCGGGATTGGTCATATACCCACAAGTGTTTGACCTCACCTCTTTTCATAGCTTCGTAGAGGTTTAAGAGAATAGGTCTTCCATTGATATCTTCGTGATGGGAGCTCTTTCCTCCCTCATTCCAATGGTTAGGAGTGAAGCTTAATTGCTTGGCTTTTTTAAGACCTAATTGATGTTGAGTAGAAAGAGATGTACCTTCATTAGCCTGAGCTAACGAGGAAACCCTTGTGTAAATATGAAGGGTCGTACTCGGATCGGCTATCTTTTTACTCTTTACCGTCACTATCGGCTATCTCCAATATGGCTCAGTATGAACCATTTTCACACTAATGTTGAAACTGTTGAATGTGACATTGTGACACCGTATGTCCTATCCAGCCACTTAGATATTCTCCTTAGGCTCATCCCCCTACGATTCATATCCTTCATTTCTTTAATGATTTTTTGTTGATCCAGATCCTTCTCTAGCCGATCCTCCACCACCTTGTAGCCGAAACGAGTAAAGCCTCCGAGGAACTTTCCATCAGCCTTCTGTACCTGTTTAACCTCACGAATACGAGTAGCTATCCTTTCCCTTTCAAAAGAAGCAAAGGCTGAAAGGATCGTGAATATAACGGAGCCGATACCGTCATTAGTCACATCACCACCCAAATCGATAAAGTGAACTGATATTCCACGAAGCTTTAGATCGTGGAGTGTGTTCAAAGCGTTTCTTGTATTACGGAAAGCCCTATCAAGCTTGGAGAAGATTAGTACATCACCAGTCTCGAGCTTCTCGAAGAGCTTTAGACCCTCTGGACGCTTTTCAAATTCAACACTTCCACTTACACCCCTCTCGGTAATGAAGTTCTCTAAGGGAATGTCGTACCCCTTAAGAGAAGCGTATGAGGTAATTTGTTTGAGTTGGGTTTCCAAGCTATCCCCATCATTAGCTTGTTGAAGAGTTGAGACCCTGATATATCCGTAATAAGCCATAAATTCCCCAAAACATAAGTGTTAAAGGAATTATTCGAATTTTCTTAATTAAAGACAACAACTTAGTTGTGAATTCGTAAGACTTGTATTCAAGCGAACTTTACGAGCGTTCGACACGCTACAACAAGCCTTACGATCTAATGATCAAATAATTTGTGATTTGAAGTCTTCTTCAGTGTAATTTTTAAGATCTGGGAAATGTTCCATTACCTGACTATGTGTAAACCCATAAAGAAGGAAGGTACAAATATCAATATTCTTAAATAGCTCTAACGAACCCTCCAAATTCTTAATCTTCAAAATTTCGTTCACATAGTTAAGAATCTTCTTCTTGTATTCAGCACCATCAGCTGGAAATGGAAAATCATTCAACATGTCTTTAGTGAAATTAACTCCACCGTTATAAGAGGAAGATGAATATTTTTCCTTAATGTACCGAATGGGAAAGCTACTATTCAGTACACCCGAGAGGAGCTTGAGCTTATCAAGATCGGTAGAAGTAAATATCAGGGTTGATTTTCCAGGGATCACCTCACCCTTGAGATCCAAGGCTACATCAAGCTTTGTTAATCCTTTAATTATCAACTTTGGGAGAATAGTCTTCTTGTAATACGAATTTTGGAAATTTTTAGAGAAATTTTTCTTCGATACAACTGGCTTCTCATATTTGTCTTTAAGATAGGTCATCGGCTTCAGACCCCATCTAGTAAAAAACTTATCCAGCGTTCCCGTATTAACCAACTTGAAATACTCTTCGGATGGATTTTTTGGCTCCTCCTCAATCCACTCCTTTAACAAATAACAGTCTGAGGTAGCACAAGCATTTTCACAAACAAGAAATTCTTTTACTGATCCTTTTCCAGCATCACAAAAATTTATAAACCCTAAATTTTTTGAAAGTAGCACATCAAATGTGTAAGGCTCGGAAAGGGTATTTTTATTTACGATATTGATAGTCTCGTATTCCTCTCTTGAGAAATCACCCACTTCAATCGAGTCAATGTTCTTGTTCGTAATCTGGGTAATTATTGAATCAACCTTGGCTGATTCAAATACATTACGACCAACATGAGTAATATTTTTGAAATGTAAAAGGTTTGATTTCCTAAAGTTCAACCCAAAGTTTTTAGATATCCATTTATCAGGAGTAATGAAAATAAGGTTCCCATCGCTCTTTAGAAGACCTAAACCTCTCTCAAAGAAAGCTATGTAAATATCCCAATTACCTGAAGCAAATTTATAATTCTTACTAATGTACTCCCGCTCTTTCAACAAACCATTTTTAACCATAGTTTCAGAATCAATATATGGTGGATTACCAATGACAATGTCAAACTTCTCAATACCACTCATTAAATCTGGATCATAAAATTCAGCCGAAGATCCAATATCAAATGGATGGTAACTTTTAAGCTGTTGAGTTTTCATACTGTCAAACAAACCACTATTACTAGTTAAATTTGTATATTCAGTCTGAAGTTTTATCTTCTTAGATTTAACATTCGACTTGTAATAGTCATTCCGAATTGATATCAACTTTTCTTTTAGTTGATGATCATCAAACAGACTATCTTGATGTGGATTGTCCAAAGGGAAAAGCGTATTAGCACAAACAAACTTAAAATCTAAATTTGGTAACGGCTCAACTTCCTCGGCTTCCGGAATATCCACAATTATTGAAAGCCAAGCTCTGAGCCTACAAATTTCAATAGCCGTTTGTTCTATATCAACACCATAAAGTGATTTAGACAAAATCGATCGTTTCAATTTCGAAATATTTTTCTCATACTTTGGATCTAAACGACCATAGATCTTCGTGAGTAAATGAAGCATCCCCATTGGAAATGCTCCAGAACCAACCGCTGGGTCAAGAATGGTTAATGGATCCTGTCCATCCCCATCCAAAGCCTTAATAATGGCTTCCGAATAAGGCTTCCAATCTCGTCTTTTATTTTGATCTTGATCTCTAAAAATTGTTTCTGGAAGTCTAATTAATTCCTCGAATCTTTTATCTCGATCAGGTGAATCTGGAACTCTAGTTCTAAGATATTCAAGTATGGATTGTTCACACATATAGTTCACAATCTCACGAGGGGTATAGAAAGCCCCCGTTATCTTCTTCTTACTACTTCCAGTAACTTCATCAATCTCTTCTGACAACAAACTTTCGAATATTCGACCCAACATTTCTGGATCAATAGCTACCTGTTGAAACTCTGGACTACTTTCATCAACAGTAAAGTTATATTTACTTAGTGTTTCAAATAATTGATTAAAGAAAGCATTAGGAAAAGATAGCTTTTTGTCATTAAAGAAATCAGTGCTTGATATGTCAAATAGACCACCATTGAGATAGGGGGTTATCGTATCTCCATGAAGTCTTTCTAATATCTCCTTATTCAGCGTTTCAAAGAAGAGAATTTCAAGCTTTGATTTGTAATAAGTCGATTGGTCATATGGATCCTTAACTTCAAAATAATTCATATTTTGATTAATTAAGTTTTTCTTTCTTAAAAACCAAATGAATAGAATCCGTCCAATCAATCTAGTAGTGAACATTACAGAATCTTTTCGTCCGTATGTTTTTTCTAGGTGGTGTACCAGTAGACTGAAATGTTCAACGAGCTCAAGATAAAACTTACGATTGATTGGCTCAAAGTTAAAGCTATCCCAAAGTTTATTGTGAATAGACTTTTTTTGATCCTTTAGATCGTCTAAGCCAGCTGGTTTAATTGTTTTCCAACTTGAAAAAATCTCATTTTGAGTGTGGGTTATGTGTCCCTTTAATTCCAATGACCTTATCTTGTATTTGTTTGAAAGCAGGACTATCAAACTATCACATGTTGAAGGAACTACAAAATCTATACCAATACTCTTGTAATCATTAGCTTCTGAATCTTCATAATTAGGTGTTATCCCAACTAACCAAGATAGATTTGTTTTTGTGGTTTTCTTTACCCAAAATAATTTGGGATCAAATGTTTCAGGCTTATCAATAGGTATTTCAAAAGCAGCTGCTTGTCGAGCAAAATTTGGAGCCAGTTCAAATCTTGATAGTTCAGCATCTATTCTTGGAATGTTAAGTAGATAACGACTCTCAGACTTAAGACCCAGCAACTCCAAAATAGAACCAACGAGCTCTTCAGCTACATCTAAAGATTTTTTATCAGCTAACTTTTTTAGAAGTGGATCTAATCGCTTCTTGATGTCAAGGTCAGTCATATATTATTTGTTATCTCGAGCGAATCCGAACAATGGATTTATTGACTTAACCCTTACCTGTTCTTTAGCTTCTGGGGGGAGAATCTCTTTAATCTTATTCAGTACATCTGGAACCTTCGAAAATTTTCCCTCTTTAATAACTTCTCGTATTTCTTTTGTGAGTTTTCTAGCCAATCTACTTTGGAATACATTTCGTGTTGTTAATAATGACTCTAGCCTCTGTCTATCTTCAGCTGACCAATTGGATGTTCGAGCCTCCTCCATCAATGAAATTTGGGAAGGAGTCAAACGCTCTGGATCTCTTTCATACCGAGTGATCTGTGGTCCATTCTTAATAACGATCTCAAATTGTTTTTCTTTGTCCAATGAAATCCTATCTAATTCTCTTTTTTTGTCACTTGACCGGAGTATTTGTAAAGCTTCACCCGTCAACAACACATCAATAGCGTTGGCTTGAGAATTATTACGGTAAAAGGTAAATTGATCCTTACCGTTTGTGAATTCGATTCTTGTAAAAATAATTGCTTCAGGAGATTGAAGGATCTTTTGTTGATCAACGACTCCCCATTTTCTTAGTGGTATCTTGTCAATACTACTGAGTGTCATATCTGATGAGTTTTCATAAAAGTCTTTTAGATCGGCTATGTATTGGTCATCCGTAAACACATCAGCCTCTTGTTCAAGCTTCAAGTATTCCTGAGTAGCCAAACTACTATCCTGATCGTAAATACCCTTGTAATCAATCGGATTAATTTCTTCACCTAGAACAGAAGAGTCACTACCGATAGTCGCTTGGATCAAGCTAATCTTATCTTGTAACTTACTGACTAGTCCCAAAAATTGTTCCAGCTCTTTGTGAGGAACAATATTTTTTACTTCAATCTCCGAGTGGGGAGACCCCAATCGATTGATACGACCATTTCTTTGAATCATTCGAACAGGATTCCAATGGAGATCGTAGTTAATTAACAATCCACAATCTTGAAGATTCTGACCCTCAGCTAATACATCGGTACTAAAGAGATAAGTAAGCTCTCCACTCTTCTTGACCTCCTCCTGACCATCTCTAGCTACAGGAGCAAATCTATCAGCTGAATTTAGAGCGTTTGTTCTATCCTTACCTGATACAAAAGCACTGTTTTTTGTAGTAAATAGAGACTTATCTTGAATAGTTTCCTTCAAATAATTAACGGTATCTCCAAAGAAAGAGAAGACCAATATCTTTCGATTTGGATCTTCTTTATGGATATCTGAAATTAGCTTATTAAAAGCTATTAGCTTTTTATCGTCTTTATTGAAAGCTTCAGCTAGTTCAACAATCGAATCTAAAATCTTTCTCTCATAAGCTATATCTTCTGAAATTGCTTTGATGTCGTGTGTTTTATCCGAAACCTTGACACCAGTCTCTTCAGCTCTTTTAATAACATCTTCATCATTGAGATCCAACTCTTCGGAAGAGTCTTCACTGAACTCCTCTAGAATATTATCGATCTCCGAAAGATTTAACAAAATGTGTTTATTGTTAAAGAATTCTTCAAAGGCTTTTAATCTTTTTTGATATTTTTTAACTGATGAAAGCAATGAAAAAGCTGATGACTCAAATCGTTTTAACAAAACGATTCTTAACAATCCATACATACTCAGTTGAAGCTTCAAGTTCTTTGTTGTCTCATCTTTGAATTTAATTGTTCTCAATTCCTCTAATGTTTTTCCATAAACCTTATGGTCATACATAGCAGTTCTATACGGGACAAAGGACAGACTTAAGATGTATTGATACAGTCTGTAAATTGCTGACTTATCAGTTTTATCCAGCTCTTGATTTTTCCACTCTTCTAATTGTCTTAGAGGATGCTCAAGCTTATCAGTTGTACCCTGAATAAAATCTACTGAGCAATTTTCAATCTGCTTAATTGGAGATTCCAACTTGATACTGTCGTAATTTCCTGAAAAGAAATCAACATTTGAGACCTTAATCTTTGGAAATTTATAGCTCTTACCGTCGATGTCAAGTCCTTTACCCTCAAGCTCCTTTTCGATACTCTGTCTAGTATTTCGGATGACGAACTCTCTAAGAATTGGATCAATAATCTGACGAGCCTCTTCGTAGATGGGCTTCATGTCATTACCTTGAGCTCGGTTTTGACTAATTCTTTTTTTGATTTCAGCTAAAGCATCAAAGAACGATCTTGATTTAACTACACCCTCTGAATTTCGAACATTGACCTTTAATAGATCTTGTTCACCTCTGGTACCAATCAAAATTTGATTGGTTAAATCATCAATAGAATTATTAACAGGGGTAGCTGTTAATAGAAGAGTGTCAGCATTTTCATTATTGATTACCCACTCTTTAATTTGATCAAATCGTTTGCTTCCTTGAGAACGAAGATTATGTGATTCATCAATAACAAAAAGACTCACTGGTAGATATTTGTCTTTTTTCTGCTCTTCTTCTATTTCGTTTTTGTTCTGAAGCGAGACTACAGTGATACCTAATAACCGCTCACGAGCAATTTCTGTATTCCATTGACCACCGAGAGATTTTGGAGCTATCACTACAACTCTTTTACCCGAATATTGTTTAATTACACCAATAGCTGTAATAGTTTTACCGAGACCCACAGAGTCAGCCAACATAGCTACTCCGTTCTTCTCAAGTCTCCACATAATTTGCTTGACGCTTCTCTCTTGGAAGTCTTGTAATTTCTTTGAGGATAAGTGAGTTATCTCTCTGTCATTTTTTAATAAGTCACCATACATGTAATCAAGTGTCTTGATATACATTTCATATGGACTAAAAAGCTTTTCACCATGAATAGATGTATCAATTAATTCTTCAAACTGACCCGTCCACTCAATACAACTTTCATCATTCCAGGCTTCTTCGAACCAAGATAGATGTCCATTCTCGTGATCTTCATGAGTTGGATGGAATTGAACAATTCGATGGTCACTTTCACCAGCATTTAATTCATAGTTACTGGTCAATCCATTTTCTGTGAAATTAGATGAACCAATTACACCCACAGCCGACTTAGAGTTAAATCCTCCAAAGATATAACATTTAGCGTGAAGAAATGTCTTCTTGAATACCTTAACCTCCAACACCCCAGATTCAATCAAACTTTTAATCTCGACAATGGTTGGTCTTAATTCACTGTCTGGTTTTAGATGTTGTAAATCTTCAAAAATATCTCTGTCTGGATAGTCAGCTTCTATTTCATTAAGCTGATGTCGTGGAATAAGTAACTCACGACCAATTAAGATTCGAATCTTTTTATATTTTTTAATATAGGGAAGTAAGAGCTTTGTACCCTTCAAATCCCAATACCCCGTAGCTACTGATAGCTCGTCATGATCCTTACTAGCTTCGACCAAACAATCGATTAGCTTCTTTCTTCGATTATCAATAATTTTAGGGAGTGTCGTCATTTAATTAATTCTTTTTAGTTACATTCATTCTAATTGAATGAACCTTCTACGGGAACACTCCGTTACCAGTATTTCTCACTGAATCAGTCGCTTTTTTCTTTAGTCTTCCAACAATGGCTGTTAGTACCCGTCTCTTGTCTTCGGCTGTTTTGGGAGTATCTGTCCTATGGACACGGAACTCCTCTTCAACAATATTCAAGTCCATAGCTACCTTCCATTGTGGCTTCTTAAGCCCCTGAGACTTTAACTCTTCAAGATGATCAAACACCTTAAGAGCTCTCTCCAAACCCATGAGATTAGGTTGTCCACTAAAACGATATTTGGCTTTACTACTTTTGGCTTGTTGAACTCCACGCTGACCTTTGTGGTGTTTTATCAATAAATCATTGAGACGCTTTTTTAGATGTCTTTTGGGGAGTGAGAGTGGGAAGGAGATCGTCAAAGCTTCTGGATCACCAACAACATCACCCTCTTTTAACACCCTGACGGTTGATTCAACCAATGGGTCTGAAAACAACTTAGCTCCACGATCATCTTCAGACCACCACTTTTGAAAGTCATCTGATCTGATATCCCCAAAGTCCTTAAAAAGACTGGTCAGCTTACCCCTTCCACCAGACTCACAACACTTCAAGTATTCCTGATTTCTCTTCAGGTACGACCACCACCAGTAATAGACAGTTCTCTTCCAAGAGTCTGGATGTTTTTTCTTGACTCCTCGACCAAATGTGGGATGTTGGTATGGAAAGTGTCTTTGTGGGGTTTTACTCTTCACTGTCATCTGTGAACTATATCAGATATTCATAACACTTTGAATAACACATTTAAGTCCCTAATACAATTTAATTCACTTTTTTGGAATAATGGATACATGAGCTAAACAACACAAGAGCCAAGTTTTATCTCATGTTTTTATATTTAATTAATCAATGAAAGGTATCAAAAATGTTAACACTATCTCAACACATGAAGAGCTATGAAGAGAAAGCCGAAGTTAAGGAATTGAGGGACAAATTTCATCAAATTCGTACTGACTATGAGTTAGGTCTTAGGAAGCTCGTTCTCAATAAAGTGAATAACTGTCCATGTTGTTTTAAGGGCTTCTTTATAGAAGCTAAGGAATCAGTTAAACAACGGGCTTTTTACAGTGATTTCGAACCTGATGATCTGGATGTTCTTGAGCAAATGTTTGTCACACCTGTTGTTATCGATGATGAACATGAAGCTACTAAAGACTAATAAAGGACTTAAAAAATGAAAAATACCCAAATTACTGATATTAAAAAATTTGAAAGATTACTCACCAAAGAGACTAAAGAAGCTCACAAAGAATATGTTTTAGCTAAAAAAGCTTACCTAAACATAATGAAAGATTTTATTAAAACAAACATTTCAGGTGAGAAGGAATTTAAAAAGTCATACAAAAATGCTTTTAATGAAGCCTATGAATGTTATGAATATGAACGAGGAAGCTGGGCTATTGATGAACAAAAAACCCTTGATTGGATGATTGATCAACATAGATTTTGGTTGGAAGAAGGTCAATTTGATGAGGAAATAATTTAAATGAAAGACAGAAAAAAATTCTACCTGAAGAATTCAAAAAGCTTCTTAAGCTTAATACTACAGAAACTCACAAAGCTTATGTAAAAGCTCAAAAAAATTATTTGTCTGTTCTTAAGAAGTTCATTAAACAAGAAATTGCTTCTGGTAGTGACTATAAGGAAAGATACGATGATCAGGCTGTCGTTTGTTTGGAGAATCAATTTCTTCCTTATTGGGCTTTCTTCCAGGATCTTAATAATGAAATTAAAGTTTTGGATGGGATTATTGATAACTATGAATTTGAACTTCTTAATCCCGAAGAATTTGAGGAGGAACTTAATTAATGAAAGTCGATACAAAAATTAAACGAATAGAAATATTAATTAAACGGTTGGAAGGGGGTGGGGATATAACCATCTCCTCTATGAATAGAGTATTGACACCATTTCAAATGAAAGAATTTAAGACCGAGTGGGTGGATGAGCTTTCAAATCGTACGGTTCAAAAACCAAGTCAACTTAAAACCTATGAACGAATGATTGGAATTGGATGTTTACACTACCAAAAAATGGAGAGGTATAGCTTTAGTAAAGATAAAAATCGATTAGCTAAAAAGTTTAGTGACAAAGCTGAAGATATTTTTGAGAAAGCGATTGAATATCTGGTTGAACAACTACAAGCTGATTCAAACCTAAGAATGTGGATTGATAGAGAGCCTGATGGATCTAATCTAACCCCCATGGGAATACCTAGAGTAATTGGGTCAAGTAGTTTTGAGTGTCTTGTAAAAACTAGATCTCCATATCCCGTTATTACAAAAAAAGAGTTGAAATTAAGGGCTTTGGAATTGGCTCTAGCTGATCTTACAGAATCATCATTAGAGTCTCTGGATGTGACAACAGAAATAGTATGTTTTTCGAAATCCAAAACTTTAGACTTTTCATCCTTTAGGTTCTAAAAGTTAAACTTTCGTAAATCCTAAATAGATTTATGAATATGTGATTACAAGTCCCAAGTCCCTAGCCCCTTTCGGCGTTGAATCTGTCAAGCTAGTGAAGACCAAGACACCTATTGATTATGAGAAGCTCCAAATACAGACTGGGAGCTTTCAATAAAAATTTCTGTAACGATGAAGGCTCTATTCGACGATAACCTTCAAACTTTTATGTGTCGCTCCATTAGGCTATTAAAAGTTACCGCTGGAATGTAATACAGAATGTAAAGGGAAACCGTCTAACCGTCC
>JAULBY010038466.1:0-14001 GCA_032358315.1 Ophiocytium majus | reverse complement strand
CATGGCACCCTGGAGGGTGACCTGCCCTGGCAGGTCGAGCCCTAGCTAGCCTGCGGGCACCCGCTAGCCCTCTTCTCTGTCCGTACACGTGTACATACTTTGTCGTGCATTGAATTCGTGTCATGGCCGCCAGTGAGCGGGCTGGCTACATGTGTCATGGGCTCTTGCACGCCCCCAAGTGCAAATAAATAAAACTACTCATACCTCGTACTTTCTGAAGTAGTATCAAACTCATTGGGGCATTTTGGTCCGATGTTGCACTTTGGGGGGGGGGGGGGGGATACATAACTACTCTACTGCAGCTTTCGGAATAAATGCAGCAGCCACATTTAGCCTAGCACCTGACAACATTTACAAGCAATGTGCACGACATTGCTGTATTGCATGTGTGTACACCCAAGCGCTGATCTAATAAACAATGTGCACACTACAGGCCATGCCCAACGGGCCCTGTCTGTGCGACTCATGCCTCAGGTTGGGCGTCCGCACATATGAAGTTGTATCACATGGTGTCACTGCTGTGAGTAACCAGCAGGCGGTGGGTGCAGCGTGGCAGCACACGCACTGCTAGTAAGCATTGAGCTGGCGACCTCGACACGCAGCAGCACGCCGTGCTGCAACGCAGCCGCGCACTGCACAGCACACATGCTCACGGTACTTTGCGGCCCTGCCAGAGGCTTGTCCTGCTGCTGCGTCAAGTGGTCCTGTCATGCTTGCTTGGAGCTGGAGTTGAGCGGTGAGCGTTTGTCGGCCTGGCCGCACCCGCGCCGACCTCCTGGCGCCACCGACAAGTAAGCCTTTGCTGTTGTATTACTCGGAGGCATCCCTAGCCCTTAAGGGTACTCGCCGGCGCGTGTAGGGTGTGGGCCACAGGTTCTGACCAAGTGGATAGATCATCACACAGGCTTCGGCCTGCCATTTTGCCCCAGCCACGGGAGTACCTGGGCTCAGTCACCTTTTTGGTTTCTTTCACACCCACTTGAATTCGGTGATGCCCGCGAACTGAGGGCCCAGGTCGAAGGTGTTCTTGCCGTCGCCAGCAGCCAAGTCCCGAGCATCTGCCTGCTGCCGTGCTTCCCTAAGCGAGCGGTGCTGATCGGTTGCTGCGCCACGCAGGTTGGCAGCCGTAGCGGTGGCCAGGCACGAGGCAACGGCGGCCGCTGGCGACGGCAGTTGTGGCGAGCTTCATTGTTACTGGCGTGTGTGTGTGGAAGACGGAAGACTCTGCTGCCGGTGCTGGCTTGGGTGTGACTACTGTGGTGCTACTGCTGTTACTGCTGCTGATGATGACGGGTCGACCGAAATTGTGAGCGAGAGATGTGTGGCGTGCGCGCGCGCGTGTGTGTGTGTGTGTGTGTGTGTGTGTGTGTGAGAGAGAGCTTCTAAAGAAAGCGAACGTACGACTTCCTCGGAACGAACGCCGAATGAGAGAACTGAGCTCAGAATTGCGAGAACAGAACACAGCACGAACGGAACGCAGCACAACTTGCTCTCCTTTGGTTTCTCACAAATCTAATCACAGCCAATCACACACAGCTCCATCCACACACATCACCACCAGAAGCATGAAGACTACCTGCTCTACCGCCGCCTCCGCCGCCGTCGTCGCCGTGTGCCTGCTCCTCGGTGGAGGTGCGGCCGCCTCAGTGCCGCTGCGGCAACTGGCTGCCGAGCAGCAGCAGTGCACAACCATGACTGTTGGGGGGTTCACAGCCAAGATCACGGAGCACGAGGTGCTGCAGGGCATCAGCTCCACGTGCGCCGACGAGCTGCTGTCCTACTCGCGTGTCAAGTCCACCGACGGTTCCACCTTCACCATCAACGCCAGCTTCAGCACCACCGAGTGCGCACAGGACGCCATCGAGCTTGTATCAGGTGAGACGCAGGTGGTGTTTGCTAGTCAGCTCGCAAGGGCAATCGCTTGCTGTGCCTGTGAAGCAGGGCTTCCGCTCGATCGAAAAAGCCTCGAGCGCTCGACATGCTCGCTCGGTTCGAACGCTCGATCGAGCTGTTCGACGTTTGACTACGTTCGGACTTGTTGTTAACCTGTTCGAACGCGTTCGAACAGCGTGCAAAGCCTGTCATGTGGTGCTGGGCTGCTGTCGGATGGCAGGAAATATTTTTTGGCAAAAAAAAGGTAGCACCAGCATTGTATGGCTGCACATGCCCCTTTGGTGCATGCCAAGCCTCCTTTGCAGAGTCGAGTGTATAGGGGCCGGAACGAGCTGCTGGGGTGTTCGAACCGTTCGAACGGTTCGCTCGAAAACTGGCTGCTCGCTCGAAAGGTGTTCGAACGTTTCGAGCGGAAGCCCTGCTGTGAAGACACTGGTTCGGTGCCATCACCGCTGCCTTCTGCACCGGTGAAGGGCTTGCAATGCTTGTAAACATACTACAGTAGTACTTGGAAGTAGTACAAGCCCTTAGGTTCTGCAAGGTGCTGGCACTGCGGACAGAGCTGAAGCGTTTTGTTGCATTGGTGCAGTACCAGCCAGTTGGCACTAGGGTGCACCATGGTTCGTACACATGCGACCAAACAAGTTGTCATTAAACCGAAAACTGGTAGCACCCACCCTACAGTGCCAATCAGTACCCTTGTTATCTTTGTACTACTTCGACACGTATCTTTTGACTGTACTGTACAGCAGTACTCTGCACACACAGCGCATGCCACCCCCTGCACCCTGGTGGTCATTATGCACTCCGATGATATCCTGCTGCTGAGCTCAGTTTGTAGCTTGCCAGTTCGGCCTGTGCTCAGACAGAAAGGCCGAGGCATCTCACCGCTCATCATGTCCCTATTCTGCACTGCACCTCCTGCTGCTGCTGCACAGAGCTCGGAGCAACTGGCGGTGTGGATCTCATCACTGCCATAGCATTTTGCGATGCCTAGGTGCAAGACAATGCTGTCCAGGGTGGCGGCACGGTGAGGTTTCGGCCAAGGGCAGCACGTTGAACACGTTCATGGAAGGCTGTATGTATACCGGGCAGGTACACATGGCTGTGTGATTACATGTGCAGGAAAAGCACAGATGCGCCACACACCCGAATGTTGTTCAGACACACCAGCCGTGTACACGATCCACAGCCAGCTAGCCTGTGTGTCACTGCCACGCAGCTTGCTGCCCGGGTGACTGTGCAGATGCCAGCAGCGTTGCACCAGCACACTGGGGGCTTAGACCAGGCAACGCCGAGTCATAGAGGAAAGCCCCACAAACGTACGTAGCTTGAGTGGGCCCCTGCCGCGGGCACCCAGTCTGGCGGACTTGTAGACAGACCTTGGGGCAACAACAGTGTTCGCCGCATCACCACCACGTCAAATATACAAAACATTTTCTTCCACATAGTGCCACGCTGTTCTGTGTCCGTCTCAGTGTTTCTGATGCCCTGTCACTTCGCTTGTGGCTGATGGCATGTGTAATTGTATCAGGACCCGAGGTAGCAAACTGCTGTGTCCGGTAGGGGTGGCTGTGACACTGTCATGCCCTTAAGTAAGGGCTTAGAATTTACACTTGAGCTCACACAGCCTCGGCCTGCAGCTGCTGCGCACATGCCACTGCCATGCACGGATGCCACAGGCAGAGTGGCAACTGTGGCATCTCTGTCCTACAAAACCAAGAGTGTCATTAGTGCACTGCTGCTCAGTTGGCGTAATGCCAAGTTCCCAGTCCCGTGCATGTACTCTGCTACGTAGCACCGGTACTCTACTACGGTACATCCACTACTGTAGCATACTACCGCACCACGGTAGTAGTTCCATTTATTTGCAGTTGTGGGCGTGCAAGAGCCCATGTCATGCATGTCAGCACGCCCACGGCCATGGCACATGCCTGGCAGTGTATGCACACGACTACACAAAGTGCTGTGAACAACCAAGACCAAAAACAGCAACATACTAGTGATATGTACATCCATTAAAAGGCAAAAATAGGATGGGCTCGGAAGTAGGCTGCAGCATAATTACTAGTAGAATATTTTTAGTGGCGTGCAAGCACATACTTGACATGAAATTAAATATTGCACGGGCACGCTGGCTGCCAGCAGCAACAACCAGCCCCCTAGCGAAGGCGTCGCGCTGCACATGAAAATACTACCATACATGTTTCGTTCATATAGCTTACAAATAAATACTTCTGAAGTACATGTACATGTATACATATATTGCATGTACATGTTCATGGGTGGGCACCGGCCCCACCTGAGCCTGTGGTCAGACACTTTAACAGATACCGAAACCGCCCATGGTGCTAAATACCGACCAGACAGAGGCAGCTGCCTGTGCAGCAAATTGGCGGCGCACAGCACGCAGACGTGCAGAATTGCAGGGTGGGGCATTATACTAATATATGGTACTACGTACATGTAGTCCTAAAGAAGAAAAGACCATGTACCATTTACTTCGAAGTGTATATACTTCGAAATACCTGGTATACTTACCGGTAATATACTACGAGTACACTGTACTGTACTATCTATCCATGCATTTGCCATGGCCATGGCCACCAGTAGGCGTGCTGGCATACATGACATGGGCTCTTGCACGCCCACATAAATGAAACTACTATCTACTTCGCTATCTACTTCGAAGTACTTAAGAATCCGCGTATGTCAACATCTTCAGAGGTGCTCACACTGCTGCTGCCGATCGGAGCGCCAGGCTGCTGTCAAGCGTGTGCCGCACGCTGCAGAGTGAGCATACTTGCGTCGCGCATCTCCTTAATCGCACCCATCTTCATGTCGTAAGGTAGACCCCCAGCTGCGTCATGGCCGCCTGCAGCAGCAGCAGCAGCAGCAGCTGCGGCGCCAGCAGCAGCCTCTTCCTGCGCACCCGCACACCCCTTCGCTTGTGGCACCTGGCGTCGTGATGCCACACTCTTGCTCGCAGCCGGTCCCTGCCACAGTTGGAAGCTGCCCAGTGGCAGCAGGCAGCATTGGTGTTTGAACTCCAAGCTGGTGCCTGCGGTGCCGATGTCGCTGCGGGGGCACTGCTGCTACTGCCTACGGCCACGCCAGCCGCTGGTGCACAGTCCAGAAACAGACAGTCCCCACTGTTGAAGTTGATGTTGAGGTTGTGGTGTGTTTTTGGCTGTGAGTTCACTTTTCAGAAAGCATGCAATGGCGGGGTGCACGCGTGGCGATGGGGCGGGCATCGCAACGACCTCAGGGGGCGCAAAGCAACTGGAGTCTATCACTGAGGGAGCTGCTGCGCTGCTGCTGCCCCTCCCAAATGGCGTCTTTTTCAACTCGGAGCAGCGCCTGCAGCGAGACCAGTCGGTGGTGGTTCTGCAGGTGCTGAGCGAGGCTGCTGCTGCTGCCGGGCGCTTGCCAGTGCGAGTATGGTGAGCCCCACTGCCCGCGTTGACACGCCTCACTATATTCGCGACCACAAGCTTTTCTATTCTGCTGCTGCTGGGCTCGCCATCTGCGTGTCAGATTTGCTGGCAGGCAACACCAGCAACAACTGTTCAATGCCTCTGGTGCCTTGACGCTGGACAATGTAGGCTGGCGGCAAAGATTTATGTGGAATACATGCATGCATACCAACCCTCTATACCATCATTATCTACATATATATGAGACCTACAGTTTATCGCTCCTAGTTGAGATTTCATGTTACCACATTGTGGATTTATAAAACACAACTGATGGTGATTGCTTGAAACAGCAGCCCGCTTGTGGCGTTCACACAATTGCAGATGCGTCCGAAGACCGAAAAATTATACGGTGGCGCGTGAGCGCTATGCTGGACGGCGCTGATGAAATGTTCATTGCTGCCAATAGGAGCGCTTTTCAAGCGGCTGCATCATCTATTGATACCCAAACCTTACCCAAGCTGCACTTACCGAAAACACCCCTCAAAGGTTGCTTAGGGCCATGCCAAGACAAGCCTCCATGGCGAAATTACCTTGATGTTCAGTGCCGCCACCACCGAAGTAGCGTTCACAGTGGGCGTCCCATTCAAAGTGGGGTGGGCATGCCCTGCGCATGAAGTGAGAACCACGGCGCTGAGCGCAGCAGCAGCAGATGGCAAAAGTAGCAACACTTCCCGGGCAAGACATATCGGCCAGGTGGTGGCGGCTTCCCACCAAATCACCTAGCAGCTGCCTACTCCAACTGCAGCAGCAGCAGTGATGACATGTTATGCTGGTGAACACATTTATTATGTGTATGCAGATTGAGGTTGTACGCAATTTGTGTCCGACAGACGGCAATTTGTATTCAGTTGGCACAGAAAGGGGGTTATCCGCCGCGGCTGCCATTAGGTTGTTTGTTGCATTTATTATTGTAGAAGTTGGTTGAGGTCATACAGAACCTGTTATGTAGCAGAAGCCTATGCATCATGAAGGGCCCACTTGCCGCCGTGTGCTGTGCCTCTCACGATGCGCGTTTGACCGCTGCAGCAAATGCAGGGCAGTAACGCAGGCTTATGCGCCAGGGCACGCACTGGCGTGCCAGTTTCTTGCGAATACGTGTCGGACTGCATAGTACAACTGCGCGCCAGTCGGGAACATGCCGGCCAACACCACAAGCGCCCGCGTGACACCGAAGTACACCACGCCCTGCTACCAGCCAGAGTGCCGCCACCTGCCTCCCTTCCCCGCCCCCCCAACACACACTCACAACCACGCTGCCCATCCTCCCTGTGCAGCGATGCCCTAACAGGCACGGGCGTGCGGGCGCTGCGCTATGCGCTGGAGGCCAGCCCTGCGGGCTGTGTCACCACGGATGCTGTGGACTCCAACCCTGCTGCTGCCGCCGTGGCGCGTGCCAACGCGGCCCACAATGGCTGCCTCGTTGCCCTTGGGGCCCATAATAGGTGCGCGAAGGCAGATTGGGCGCCGTGCGATGTGGCACGGATGGCAGCAGCGCCAGCGCCAAGGGGAGCGATGTCATCAGCAGCAGCAGCAGTGGTGGCAACACCAGCGGGAGCAGGGGGGGCGGCGGCACGAGCATTTCCGGGGGCAGCAGGAGCGGCCGCAGTGGCAGCAGCAGCTGCAGGCACATCAACGGCAATGACAGCAGCAGAGGGGCCGGCAGAAGGGTGCTCAGCAGCAGAGTTCTCAGCGGCAGCAGCGCCGGCACCGGGCGTGGTGCTGCGTGTGCACGCATGTGACGCCAACACCTTTCTTTTGGCGCGCCCCCGCGTGTTTGACTTCATTGACGTCGACCCTTTTGGCTCGCCGATGCCATATGTGGAAGCGGCGCTGGAGGCGGTTGCGGAGGGGGGGGTGCTGGCCCTCGCGGCGACCGACATGCGGGTGCGTATTAACGAAAGTTCTGAAGTACACTTCCAGGTTTACCCGCGCGCTTGCACTGTTACAGTACCTACCGCTACCATGTGATGCTGTATCAGTCATCATGTTGTTGGTGGCACAAATTGCTGCAGAGGAGGAGGGGTGGTGATGCTTTGGTGACTTTGAAGCAGAGTGCTTGGGGCTGTGCTACTTCATAAGTACGTAGTAACAGTTCGTTGTGGTAGCTTGTGGGTAGCGCACTGTTATGGCAGCCGCGGCGACCATCAGAGGCCACAACACCGCCAGCGGTTCCACAAGCTGTACTTTCGGTATGACAACATGGCTGCAACCAGCTGCTGAGCTCATATGCGCACATGCCAATACATCACACACCAGGTCACACGCACTCACGCTGCACTGCCGGAATGCCGCAGCATCGCTATGCAGTGGCGCGTCAACACGCCGCCATGCCATGCGGTTCACGATGCACTGTCGACATGCCTGTGGCGGCCCTCTGACAGGTGCTCAGCGGCCGCGCTGGCGCCGGCGCCGCCGCCGCCCGCTACGACTGCGTGCCACCGCCGGTGCCGACGCCGGAGACTGCGCTGCGGGTGCTGCTGGCGGCAGTCGCCCGGGCAGCCCAGCAGCGAGGGCTCGTGACACTGCCACTGGTGTGTGTCGCCACTGAGTTTTACGTGCGCATCTTTGTGCGTGTAACCAGCCACGCGGCCAGTGGCAGCGGCGCCGCTGGCGATGGCGGCGCGGGTGACAGCAGCGGCGGCGGGAGTGGTGGCGATGGCGGCGGCAGCGGTGGCGCTTGCAGCGGCAGCGGTGGCGCTGGCAGCGGCGGCGGCAGCGGTGGCGCTGGCAGCGGTGGCGCTGGCGCTGGCAGCGGTGGCGCTGGCAGCGGTGGTGCTGGCAGCGGTGGCGGCAACGGTGGCCCTGGCAGTGGTGGCGGCAGCGGCAGCGGCGGGGAGGAATGCGGCAGCGGGCACAAAGCAGCACCAGCAGCAACACCGGCAGATAGGAGAGGTGCAGGTCTGCCGCTGGTGTGGGTCACCACCCGCGATTGGCGCGGCGCGTGCGATTTTGCCATGCACACGCACGACCCGCGCCTGGCACACCCACTGACAGAAGCAGACGTGAGGATGGAAGAGCAGGAGGGCGGCACGGCAGCAGGCGCTAGTGCCCGCCCACTGCAGCCGCAACTGCTTGAGAACTCCTTGCAGGAGAAGCCTAGGCAGGAGCAGTGTGATCACCCAGAGCAGCAGCAGCAGCGGCGGCGGCAAGCGCATAAACATGGCATGTCTGGGCACTGCCAGGTGTATGGTCCTATCTGGGGCGGTTCACTGGTGGACAGGGAATTTGTGGAGGCGGTGCTGGCGCGTGTGCGAGGTATGGCTCACTACCAGCACTGCAACGGTGCTCAGCAGCAACCTTGGGGTTGTAATCAGCAGGAGGATGGCGCTTGGCAGCAGGGTGGTGCCCAGCAGCATGACAGCAGCGCTCAGCAGCAGCAGCAGCAGCAGGAGCAGGATGGTGGTGCTCAGCAGCAGCAGCAGGGCGGTGCTCTGCAACTGTTACAGCATCAGCCTGAGGGTGGTGCTCAGCAGCAGCATCAGCCTGAGAGTGGTCCTCCACAACAGCATCAGCCTGAGGGTGGTGCTCACCAGTGCGCGGGCGCTCGCCACTCCCTGGCCTCGGCGCATGTCATATGCCCACTGCTGGAGGCACTTGTTGCTGAGCAGGCGGATGCTGTGCTCAGCCACTCGCTGCCAGCAGTCGCAAGGGCGGCGGGGGTGAGGGGGCTGCGGCCATCAGCGGCGGCGGTGATGCGGTGCCTGAGGGTGGCGGGCTGGGAGTGCTCCGGCAGCCACGCTGATCCACAGGTGGGTGTGATGCACGAACAGCAGTAGTCAGTACGATTTGTTGAAGTTTGTGTTTAAGTTTGTGCACAAGTTTAAAGTGTTGGTATGCGTGCCCGGTACGCGTCGTGTGCTAGGAAAAAGTCTGGTTGGGGCAGGCGGCAGAGTCGCTGGGTTACAGGGTATGGTGCGCTCAGCAGCGAAACATGATTGTGCACATCTGATCCTAAGTCAACTGCCAGCACGCTGAAGCGGTTGGCCAGTATTTGGTGACCTGGAACCACGCGCAACCCCATGTAGTCACTTGTAGTCAGTGCTACCAATAGGCGGGAGTTCACGTTGGGCCATAGTGTGAGATCGTTACACAAAACGGGCGCTCCGATAGAGGCTTCAAATGGTTTTTTTTCCCGATCGCTCAAGTAAGCCATGAACATGAAGGCCGGCTCTTGTGGGCTCCACCTTTTGTAGTGCGCCCACATTATCTTTCAAGGGCCCCGACCGGTGCGTGTAGGGTAGGGCTACTTGGCCATGGGGCACCTCTCCGCATCAAGTGGACTAAATCACCCCACGGGCTTTGGCCTGTCATTTTAACCACCCGGCCATGGCACTATCTGGGGGCTGGCCAACCTTTTAGGCGTCAGGCACTTGCACAGCTGTCATGATTATTTACAGATGCATTGCTGTAAGTGAAAATGAATGACTAGTTATGGGCGACAGTGCACGACATATCAGACTTGTGAAGTATTTTATGTGTTGTACAAACACGTCGTATTCCTACACATTTATACGCCCAAAAATGCGATATAAAGTGTATTCGCTGTACAAATACGTTATACTTGAAGAAACAAATAGCAGGCTAGTACTAACAAATGGTCATAATACTTGAAGTAGTAACTGTAGTACATGTCATACTAGTAGTAGTAGTAATAACGACAATAATACTAGAAGTATTAATAAAATCAACAATAACAAATATGTAATAATAGTATTAGTAATAGAATGGTACAGAAGTAGTAACAATATTGATAATATCAACATTAACAATAGAATAAAAAATAATGATACTACTGTAGTATTAATAATAATAATAATAAGAACAATATTACAGTAAAAACTGTAATAATATTTATAATAGTTATATTGCCAGTGATTGATAACAATAATTTCTAAATACTAATGATGAAAATCATGAACATAGTATTGAAGGAACCGTCTTAAAACCTTTTTGGGGGGGGGGTAAGTAATTAGGGTCAAGAACTTCAGAAGTATGCCGCATGTATGTATACATACTTCGTTAGACGGCGTCTGATGCAAAGTTTATACGCTGTGACCCATCACTATGAGTGATTAATTGCACTGGTTGTCGCTGCGGGCGCAGTCCATCAAGACCACGGCGGGTGTGCACGCGGTGGCTGCCGCGGTGCAGGCGGCGTGCGCGGAGCGTGAGGCGCAGCAGCGGCAGCGCAGCCGACAGCCACTCCCTGGCCTCCCAACAGGTGCTGTTTTGTATTCGGTTTGCTCGCTGCAAGTGCCTATGCCTTTCAGCTCTCCGTGGTAACCGTTGTTCTCACGAGCAGGTTGTCTGGAAGCATTATGCAGTACAACCAAGTGGCACTGTGCTCTTTTGCCCACGTGCAAGAGTTAGGGGGCACATCCCCGTACAACCTCTCTGTGTGCGCCCAACCACCACAACTGATGCTTGCGGCCGTTGACCGGCGCAGTGGGTTGACAATTGGCTTGGCTGCAGCCTTGAACTTCCTGTCTGCTGAGCATGTGCGCCTGTGGCACCTGTCAGCGGCTTGCAGTGCACACAGCGAGTGTCACGATTCTCTGCTGTGCTGGAGACCAGGAGGTAGACGCACAGCACGTGCAGGCAAGCCAACCAACAAGCATGTGCACCTGGGAGTTATCATTATGATATGACACCTCAGTATATATGTATGATGTTATAACGAATTATATGACAGTAGCATGACATGTGGGAGCGCATGCAAGCTCAGGCGCCGCTCATGCCGCACCCACGCGCCCTCCTCACCACTGCCTACCACCGACTCGCAGAACTGCCCGCAGCCCCACCAGGGGCATGTGCCAGCAGTGGCCATGACGCGCCAGGCCCCACAGCCGGCTGTCACAGTGCAGAAGCACCACACCCCAGCGGCCCCCTGCCCACTGCTCAGCAGCAGCCACCGCTGTACGCATCTGCGGGCTGCGGCCCGCCCTCCACAGCCCACACCGCTGCCGCTGCCGCCGCGGCACGCGCCACGCGAGTGCTCGTGGTGGGAGGGCCAGGCGCTGCGCACAGCAAAGTCCCACAGCACCTGCAGGTGGCCATGGCCGCCAATGGCCGCGGCGCTACTGCCTTGGTCGCAGCTGAAAGCGGAGGCAGCGTGGATGGCGATGGCCGCGGTGGCAGTGGCGTGGCTGCGGGTGATGGGCTGTGCACGCTGTGTGACGCACTGCGAGAGGCGGCAGTCATGTGGGAAGAGGGTGCGGCGCTGGTGGCGGTGGTGCTGGTGGGGGGCACTCACCACTGGCCGCAAGGCACAGCGTTTCGCGTGCCGGCGGGCAGTGGCGAGGCCGCCCAGGGTGCACCAGCGGCACCCACGGCGACGGCGGCAGCGCCAGCAGCAGCAGCAGTGCGAGCAGCCGGCTCAGCAGCGCCTGGTGCTGCTGTGAGCATGGGACATAGCACCACTGCTGAGCACAGTGGTGCCTCTGCGACAGCGACATTTCCCCAGTTGACAGCACCGGCAGTGCTCGACTTGGCGTTGCACGGCGCTGTTGCCGCTGCCGGTGCCGCTGCCAAGCAGCCTGTGCCCGGGAATGCACACGGGGATGCAGACCCTCCCACCGTGGCAACAGAAGCTCAGGCGTCCCCACTTCACAG
This sequence comes from Ophiocytium majus, assembly GCA_032358315.1. NCBI lineage: Eukaryota > Xanthophyceae > Mischococcales > Ophiocytiaceae > Ophiocytium > Ophiocytium majus. The sequence goes on along the minus strand of JAULBY010038466.1, from coordinate 2,017 downwards.
CGGGCTGCTGCTGGTGGGCATCCCAGGGGATGCGGGTGAGTGGCCCGTCATCGTCCTCGCGTGGTCCAGCGGCTTAACCATAGGACCTGGTGACCCTGCCGCTGAGCTCAGCCACGTGGTGCTCAGCACTGCGGCTGCACCGGCTGCTGGCAGTGCACAGCAGCGCCGCCCACGGCTCCCTGCTGCCCCGGCTGCAGCTGCTGCGGCGGCCCAGCACTTGGGTAAGCGTGCACTCGGTGGTGCAGTTGCCGGCGGCGGCGGCGGCGGCGGGCGAAAGCGGCCGAAGCTCGACCTTGGCGACTGTGCTCGGCAGAGGCCGCCAGTCACCGCGGAGGAGCGGGCTGGCGGGCACGGTGCTTCGGAGGCTGTGGAACGGGGGCGGGGGATGGCAGCCGCTGCAGTGGCAGGGCCGGCCAGATCTGGGGAGCGTGGCGGGCTGCAAAGCAACATGGTGACGGTAAAGGGCGCTGGCGCGCTGCTGCGGCTGGTGCACTGCAGGGTGGAGGGGTGCGTGAGTGCCCATGCATGTTGCTGCCTGTGCAGGGTCTGCATGCAGATGCAGCATTCTCACTGTTCTGGTATGGGCTGCCACTGTTGGCGTGTTGCTGCGCGCACCAAGAAGCGTACATGTCGGGAAGTGGTGCAGTGTGTACACTGTCTTGACTTGCCTACAGACGTGCGGCATACAAATGGCAGCACACTGTAACACAGGTGTGAAAACCTGCGTTACACATGGCCATGTATGCATGACCACGGCAAGCCCATGCTAGGGGGAATTGCACTTGCAACTGAGCTGTTGTCACCTACAGGTGCACATATGGTATCATCGCGTGCCGTGCCAGCCGCCCTTATCCTCGGCCATCTTTGACCGCTGCCCAGCCGTCCACCTCACACCGGCTGCCCTCTGTGCTGCCCTCAAGCTGACTTCTCCATGACTTGCCGCTTTTGCCATCTCTGACAACACCGTGACAGGGGCGGGCGATTTGCTGGAGCAGGTGCATGCCTGTGTGCGGCGGACGGCGCGGCGCTGCACCTCGAGACGTGCACTGTGTCCAAGGGCGCAGGCGCGGGCTTGTTTGTGTGCGGCAGGGCCACCGCCACCGCACATGCATGCTCTTTCACTGGCATGGTGAGTGCTGGCGCGCGGAGCTGTGACCGCTGCCTGGCTGTGTGTGGCAGCAGTACATGGGAGCTCCCCTTAGGACCAGGGCTGCTGCCGTCTGACTAACAACAATTGTCAGCTGGACCTATCGCTTAGTGGTATGGTGCTGTACGCCATGTGGTGGTGTTTGGCAAGTGAAGGATGTGCCAATCGGTGTGGCAGTCTTGATCAACTGGCCGAACAACATGCAGACTTGCACACCCGCTGGCAAATAGCAGAAAGCAGTGCCAGCACTGCCTGATCATGACACCTTACAGCAAGCGCTGACCAACCACATGCATTGCATTCTTGTACGCCAAGACAGCGGCTGCCAATGCTCCTTGCGTCCACGAAGAGTTCCCTCGCGCGTGGCACTTGCGGCTGTGCCACAGCCACTGTGACAGACTTGTTGGCTGGTCACCACCCCACTGCAGCGCACGCGCATGACTGTAATAAGCAGCAGACATGCACCTGACAGTGTGTGCATGACATTGTTTGAGTTGCAGGGCGCGGCAGGCGTGGAGGCACGGACTGGCGGCTCTGCTGAGGTGCGTCACTGTCTGGTGACGGACTGCTGCAAGAGCGGTGTGTTTGGACACGGCCCATCCGCACGCGTGACCCTGGAGCGCAGGCAAGTCAACACAGCCTGCCACAAAGGTTTGCAGCAACTGCCAGTGTGCTTCTTCAAGTTGGGACCATCACTGTTCAGTGTTCGTGGCACACGTGGTCCACATATTGTGCGGGTCTCGTTTTCTCGCACCTTTGCTGCACACACCACCACACACTGGGGAGCCACCACCGCCGGAGCAGCCACCACCACCGGACCACAACAAGAGGCGAGCGGGGCGTCCGAGTGGGCAGGCCGGCCCGCCATAG
>JAULBY010038455.1:0-14004 GCA_032358315.1 Ophiocytium majus | reverse complement strand
GAGCCCACTGGAATTTGGTCGATCTTGTTTGAGAGCGTGATTGGTTCTGGCGTATTCACAGTAGTAAGATGCCCCATGCCTAATTGCCCCGCAGCATTACTTCCCCACCCATACAGCTGCTGATCTTTAGTCAACGCAAGCATGAAGTTATCCCCAAGAACGACGTCTTTTATAGGTGGGATTCCTTCAACTAAGCCAGGTGGCGCATTCGTTTTTGAGCTGATTCGACCTAAGGCACTATCGGCATTTAACCCCCAGGTATAAAGACTGCCTGCTTGATCGATTGCCGCAAATGTAAACTGCCCTGCAACTACTTTGCTTATATTTGAAACGCCTTTAATTGCGGTAGGCTCTTCTGTAAAGAGATCTTCGCCACCGACAGCAATTTGGCAATAGCCCCAGATTAAAGTCTGCTGGTTAGCAACGCCCAAACTGACGCCGTGGCCACCAGAAACATTCGAAAAACGAGAGGACTGGCCAACATACACAGCCCCTGTATTGGGGCGTTTATTGCCACAGATATCTTGATTAGGAGGAGGCACACGGCCTGAGCCCGCACCCCCCCAACCCAAAACCTCGCCTGATTTTAATAAGGCTAAGGTTTGATCTTTGCCACCACAGAGTGCTGTAATTTCAAAGAAATCCGTTGGAGTAATCCCCATACCATCATTAACGTATTGTTCGTGAAGATCGATTAGTATTAGCAAATAATGCAGTAAAATCGAAATTGTTAGGATCAAGGTCGTCGTATGGCACATTTTGTGCCATATCAGGTGAACCTAAAGCTGTTTCGTATTTCACTACCCCCTTAAAACAACCCACTGAATAGGGATATTCTCTATTCAAGACATAGTGATAAGTATCTTTTAAAGTGCCATCTGGCATAGTGATTACTGATTTCGTACCGTGGCATATATCTAATTCTGCATTGGTCAACATATGACCGTCGGCTGCGCGTGGTCCTGTAATAGGGTAGCCGTCTAATGCAAAACCAAAGACAGGAGATTGGCCAGATGTGCCTTGATTTGGGAAACATTTCCAAGAATACCCATGAATGTGATATTGCTCATTGTAAGGATGACCAAAACATTGATCTGTAGGCAATGCATTAATTGGACTAACCCAATTGCCGTTAGAATCGTTCGCGTACTCAATGTGCCATACCGTACCCGTTAATGTAACGCCAACAATAAGAGACGCGATAGGATAAAATACTCCTGGATCTGGATTTGGATCTGGATTCAATGGAACGGTGCTTACAAGACTATAAGGACGAATCCCAATTTCGGCAGCATTGTTGTATGTTCCGCCTCCTATACTTGCTGGCTTGTTGCCTCCCGGTAAACCTGAATAGTATGTATAAGCAGGGTCACCTGATTGGACTGGGAATGTCCCCATTAAAGTGCTGGGTAAACCATTACCAGTAAATGATCGAGTGCCTGCCACAGTATCAGTGGTCATTTCAAAATTGTAACCGTCCGCGTCGCAGACAGCCACATTACTAGACGTACAATAGTCCTTTGCTGTTTTTGCTCCTTCCACATAAGGAATTTTTGAAATGGTAATAATATTAGTGTTGGTATCAGTCCATGAATACCCAACTTGCCTCAAGCCAGCTGTCAGCCCCCCTGCAACCGCTAATTCTGGCTCAATGTATTGTTGACCTTTACCAGGTGTGGCAGGTTGACCATTGAAAGAGGTCACCATGGTAGTTGGCGTGCCAGGATCGGAAGGGGTAGAACCGCCACCACAGGAAAAAAGTGTGATCGTTGTCAGGCCCAATAACGCCATTTGACTGAGGTATTTTTTGCTAACAATGGGCATCTTTATTTACCTTAATTTTTAAATAATGAACAGATTCTAAAATAGATATTAAAAAATAGCTTGGTTATGTTGTACACTTTTTAAATGCAAAAATTAATCAAAAATCATATATTAATCAATGACATATACCATATAAAAAATTTAGTAATTTTGCTGTACACATTTTGCATGCTATTTAGGTTGGCAGATGAGAAGAATTTCTCGCGAAAGCTCGATGAGTAGACGGCAGCTAGCTGAGCATGCGAACCATCAAAAAACTTATTTTTTAGCGTAAGAGTTTGAAACCCATCGATGCAGATAACTCAATTAAAACGAATCAATGCCTCGCAGATAATGGGCATATCGATCAAACAATGACCAAAGACCCACACCAAGGATGAATGCAATGAAGGTCATGGGGATGGATATCCTCTCTGGAGTAGGAATTACGTTGGCTCGTCTTTTTCTAGAAGTAGTGAGCGCAAGAATTGACCATAGTAAAAAACTAGCAAACAATAAGATGCCACCTAGGGAGGCCACATTCACTAAATGCGTCGCCGCCCAAATGATGACGCCTATTGTCATGGGGTCTTTTAGTTTTACTTTAAAGGCATTGTTAGGAACGTAGGTCGCAACCAATAAAGTAATAGGAATAAGGTTGCTGTAAACAAGAAAATACCAAGTCCATGCTGGCGGAGACCAAAGCGCCATATCCGCCGGACCGGAGTGCTGCTTGTAGCCAATTGTCATTAGCACTAAGCCAATAATTGAAACAAGCGAATAAACGAGCTGCCACTTTCCCTTACCAAACTTATGCACTTGAGCATTTCGCCACTGATCAGCGAAGATGCCTATAGAGTGAACCCCTAAGAAAAGAATCAACCCAAAAACAAAAAGAATCATAAATGGCCGCAGCTCTTAAAAGGCAAACCCATCGCATTCCATGCATTAAAGAATTTAATGGTGTTTGCCTTTAGTTTTGAACAATGTAAGTTGCTTCACTCAAATTGTTATTTTGAGCAGTAGCCCTTAATACAAACAGCCCCTTTAGTGCTGCAATCGGCATTGCTCTTGCAAGCCTTAGGGTAAGTGGCCTCAGTACACTCAACATCTTCAGCGCACCCTGCCCTTACTAATGTCGGTTTACCGCTACTGGATTTGACTATCTCATCCATGTGCCATTTGCATAACTTCGCTTGAGGCGTGTTGTTATAAGAACTTTCACAAGCAGCTTGGGTTTGTAGTGACTTACAATCTGGAACCGCTTGACCCACACACGCAGTATTTGCATGTGCCACATTCATGAACGAAAACATCAGAACAACCAAACTGACTGCACTTAATTTATTAACGAATTTATTAGCGTTTCCCATGTATTTTTTTTGGAATAATGCTTGCACTATACCAATATCTAATAGACGAAAATGCGCTATTTTGTACACTTTTTAAGCGCCCAATTTAGTGCAATAAGCCGTTAATAATCATTAGCTTAGATGGCCTAAGAAAAAGGTAAAATTAACGTGTACACCTTTTATGAGCGGCTTGAGGCCACTTACCAACCCACAAAAGCGAAAAACGTAAAAAAAGCCCACATCGCTGTGAGCTTAGTTTATTTGTGTCGAGACCATGATCGCCGTGATTTACGACAGCGTTAATGTTGGGTCAATTTCTAGTGCAATTTATACCCCTAGGTGGGTCAATTCTGAGTGCAATTCAACAATTTAACCTTAAAAAATAAAAATTTAACTAAAAAATGGAAATGGAAATCGCATAGTCAGTCATTGATATGCATCCTAATGGTGCATCTAATTATCATCAGTAACCTTATATTTTTGATATATACTTATCCCATGATATAGTTTTTTTGCGATTCAAATAGGCAATTTTTGTACACTTTTTTACACTCAAAATTCTTATAAAAAAACATTAATAATCAATATTTAATCCAATTATTACTATTCCTTAATTTTTACTGTACACATTTCCTATGCCACCAAATACTAAAGTTGAATTTTTAGATGCACATCAGGATCGCTCTAAGAAAACCTTAGACGACTTACTTCAAGCTGCTTACAAAATCGTTGAGGATGCAGATCCCAATGCATTTAACAGCCGAAATCTAGCCGATAAGGCGGGTTACGCGCTTGGTACTATAAACAAGAGATTGGGGGCCGTTCAAAACGTTTTTTTATGGGCTATCGAAAAAGGGCGGGAATACAAGCTTCAAGATCTGATTGATTTAATAACTGAATTGGATCCGCATACAACCATACAAGAATTCTCAGCGGAAGTTGTAAATGTAGCGTTTAGAAACATTGGGAAAGTCGGTCCTCCAGTGATGCGCTACTATGAAAATAAGTTGATCAAAAGACTAGGATCATCATCAGAATCCATGGACTTTTCGGCCATATTTACAGAGCCATATCTAGCAATGGTTAATGCAAACCAAAGTAATACTTTTAGAAAGATGTCTATAGATGAAACACGATTGGTTATGAGAACAACGCAAGCATTAATTGAAAGGCCATTTATTAATAATGACCCTATTGCCGGCAGCGATGAACATCGCCGAATTGCTTTAGAAAGCTTGATTAGGATATTGGGTAAATAAGACTTTAATATTTTATAAGTAGAGTAATTAAGTAGCTCAGCGCAGGCAATACTAAAACCAACTCTAATTCAATAGACATTTTTTAACTTCAAAGCAGCCTCTAGCAGCAAGAAGATTGAATGCAAAGCTATGTTGATATCAAATAAAAATTTATATAACCGTCGTTTAAGTGACACCAAAAGACTTCAATAGCTACACACTTTAATACACCCTAAAACGTATCATTGGTGTTGTTAATTTTAGCCAGCGTGAGAATCACATGCTGCATTGTTGTAATTATTTATTTGCTTTGCAGAGTTTTAAGTATCGCAAGAGCTAATTGTTCTGGGTCTGACAGGTCTAAGTTTTCATAAGCTGAAGGGATGCGGCCTCTTGTTTTTATTACCTCATAGAATATTCCATAGTGATTTCCAATATCGGTCAAATACCTAAACATTTCACTTTTCTCGCTACGAATGGCTTTTGCTTGTAGCGTTTCTTCGCCAGTTCTATACTGCGGATGCTTTGCACCTCGCAAAACATTCTTCGATTTGTGGGCGCCGTGCATCCGGCAGCATCGGCATCCATAAGCCGCAGGATTCTTACACTTTTGTTTTGTGCGCTTTGTCAAAACTTGACATTGTTTCGCGCCTTTTAGAACGCTCGGTAGTGGCATAGTAAAATTTAAAAAGTAAAAAACATATGGTGCAGGGGGTCTTTCGGAGGCGCCAACTTTAATTATTCGCTATACCTATGCAAAGGCCATCATTAACCGGGCGTAAGCACTTCGACTAATGGGTATCTCCCATGATGATTCCAATGTTTTATAAGGCCAGCAGCTTCAAGTTTTTGAAGAGCGGACTGCCTAGTTTGTCTGGAAACCCCCGTGAAGCGGTCTAGCTTGCTATCTATTTTAAAGCTTTTAGACCCGCTAAGTCCTACATAAAACCATAGCCCTGTTGCAACTATTCCAGTGCTGCCTCCAAGTGAATTGGCCTTCTGTAGCCAATCAAATGGTATTGGCCCCTTTAAAAATAGCCTAGATGCATTTTTGGTTTTTATTGACCCCTGGGGGGATATTGGTTTCGGCTTATTTTCTCCAGACTCCTCGTTAAAATTTAAATTGGCAATCAAGAAAGAATGTTTTTTAGATGGCATATCCATAACAATTCTCTCAATAAGAAGTATAAGAATGAGCAGGTGTTAAATTATCTAACACGTTGGTGTTAAGTTTTTCACTACTCTCTGCTTTAACTTGTTCATAAATTGCGATGACAGTATTCCAAAACGGCTCGGCATCATCTTCTAGAAATCGTCCGGGATATTTAATAACCTTTGCATCGCTACTTAAGGTAAAGTTTTCAAGCACTATAAGGCTTGCCTGCTCCATGCACTCCTGAGCAATTTTTACTTGTTCGTCTATGGTTTCCTCTGTAGATTCAATCAGAACTGCATCATGCACTGGCGCGCAGAGTTGTATACCGCGTTTAACCATTAATATGCAGGCAATCCTTAGCATCTCAGCTGCATTAGCCTGCATAGGGAAGTTACGCAAGCTCCTGGGGTTTAGGTCTTGTGGCACCGTAATCTGCCAGCCAAATAGAGTATTTAGCCGATTATTGTTTACGGTGTTGTTGTATACATTGTCTGACCAGTCCCAAAATTGTTTATATACCCTTCGGTGCATGTCCAGTAGCTGTTTAGCACGCAACGTGGGTTGTTTTAATCTTTGGGCAAGGGAGTCGGCCCCCATTCCATATTGAGTGGCAAGAACGCATTGTTTGTATTGGTCCCGTTCGGATGGATGACTCTTCTTGGTTGCATCATGCGGGACTGCCCCAGCCTGCTTTGCAAATGCCAAGTAAGGATCCCCGCTAAGGTATGCCTCTTTCATTTTTGGGTCGCTTGATAGGGCAGCGGCAATCCCAAATTCTTGTTGAGACCAATCTATGTAGGCAATGGCATAGCCTTCTCGAGGCTTGATTAGTCCCCGAGCCCATCTGGAAAGACTAAATACGAACTTGGTTGTAGACGGTTGGTTACGTCCAGTTATGGACTGGTACGGTGACAACATACAACGATTTCTTCCGTCCGAACCAACTTGAAGCGCATTCAATCTTAGTTTAGCTAGACTATCCCTCAGCGCGCGTAGAGGTGCGACTATCGGATGCAGTTGGGCCATTAACTTAAAGGTATCTTCGTCTAGTTTAAGGTACCCACTTTCATGTCTTGGCCATCTAATGTTTTGCTTCCGGACATACTTTTCAAATGCGGCCTCCTTAAAAACGCCGCCCTCATAGACACCATATGCCGAATCAACCTCCACAATCAACTTGGCTTTAATGGCGTCCCAGTGCAGACAAAGCCCTTTATATGTTGGGTAATCAATTGGGCTACCTAGAGACTCCATTCGCGCCAAAGCCGTACTATAAAGACCTCGCAATAGAGCGCGAGGCATATCAAGGTACTTCTTCATAGCTTGGTATAGTGGGTAAAGCGAATCCACGTCGGATTGGCAATATTCCAGAAGTCCGGTCTTCTCGATATCGGAATATGGACCACCACGCAAAGCAAGGTCACGCATATCATCCTTGTGTTCTGCGGAAACTGCATCTAGTCCAAAGTACTTCAATGCACCCAGCAGGGATTTGCCTTCAGGGAGGAAAATTCCGTTCGTTAAGTTGCGAAACTCCACAAATAAATCAAGAATATTGTCTGGCATATCCCAGTTGAGAGCGGCAAAACATGACATTTCAGCACTTGCGAAATAAGCAACTAAAACTGTATCTGAGTTAATCTCAAATGGCGGTGAAGACAACCCGTATAACTCATCCTTCCAAAGTTTGTAGTACTTGCCAGACTGCGAGTCAAAAGCAACCATGCAAATTACCTCTAAGGGATTTCCTTCGAAACCATTTTGGGGGCGGAATTCAAAGTCTATGAAGATGAATCTGCTCTGTTCAAGGTTAAGATCTTCCATATTAGATTCTCCCCTGAATTTGGCGGATATAGGGATGGTTTTCATCTGCAATTATGTTGTTGCTAAATACCTCTTGGACCAATTCCTCCATAGTCTGGGCCGGCCATTGAGGGTCACCCAAGTCATCCTTTGATATGATTACTGTGTACTGGCCAGCCCCCATATTAGCTTCAAGGCGAACCCAAGATACTTCCGCACTGAGAATGCCTCTAATCAAAGATGTATGCCAGACATTAGCTCTGCCATTCTGATCAACAACAGGCTGGGCAATAATTTTTGGCAGGCCCGTTGTGTCCACACTTAGCCGGAGAATTTTAGGAACTGCATGCGACCCCAAGTAGGCTTGCATGTTTGGAGTCACAATATATGTCTCCCCAAGATCTTTGTCATCCACGGTTAGACAAGGAAACATGTATTCTTTGTCTGGGTGGACACGGGCAAATCGATGTTTGCTAAATTTTCCAAAAATTGGCTTAAGAGGAAGCTTCTCCCCGCCGATATGAGTTGAATAGTTGTCAGGTAAACGCAGTGCGCTAATTTTAGAAACAAGCTCTTGTGCAGTATTGCTCATGGGATTCTCCGCATTTAATGGATGAGTAATTGTGTTGATGGTGGAATCTGATTTGGGTTTCTGATTTGAGTGAGTCATTTATTTACTCCCTTCAGAAATACGAGAAGATATCCAGTCTTCCACCAAGCTACTCGGCCAGCCTGTTGATCTTGCGGTTAGGTGAATGCCTTTAGGAAATGAATTTTCCCTAATGAGTTTGTATATCGTCGATGGTTTTAGCCCAGTAAGACTGCAAACATCTTTAATTCGATAAATTCGTATGGAATGCATTTAATTCTCCTAATTAAGTGATGTGCAACCAAATGACTGCACTAGGAGTATTAAAAAATGCGTTTTTGCGCTAGCCGGCTTGCGCAAATTAAAAATTATTTTTTATTTTTTTTAATCTGGATAGGCGGGAGGGAATATTTGATTTTAAAACTGTTTTTTCGCTGCCACCCGGAAGCAAGTAAGAGATCTCCTCATGATCAAATGCAGTTATCACATGGTCATATGACCCACCCTCGAGCTGTTCTATTGCCTCCCCTGAGCTGATATCAGGGTTCAGGCTAACTATTCGAGCGAGTACTGCTGCAAAAGGATCTTTATTTCTAGGCTTTTGTGCATTTAATCTTTGGGCCTGACTGATTAATTTTGATCGATGTACATATAGCTGCTCTAAGTATGTCGCGGCTTTCCTGAAATCACTCACCCCAATTGAGCGGAGCATCTTTTCAGCGTGCGCTAGTGATGGGGAGTTAAAATCCATATTCATCATATAGTCCCTCATCTTTTGGCGGACAAGCTTCTTTTGCTCCTCGCTGCTATTGGAGTAGCCTAGTTTTTCAAGGAGCGCTTTGTAGATAACGTCATCAAGCGCTTCAATCATTTCATCCAATGATTCATGATCCGGTTCGTTTGATATGAATTCATCAAAGTACTGTTCAATTTTAGCCTGGTGGATAGGAGATGTGCTCATACAACCACCTTTAGTTTGGTGACGTTGGCTTTATTCATACCGCCCGAGGTGCACCAGTTCGCGAACCATTGCATCATTTTTTTACGTTCTTCCATAAAGTTAGTGCGTAAATACGCCCGCCGCACCTGATTCTTCTCAGAGTGATCTAACTGTCTTTCAATGGCATCAGAATTAAATCCATTCTCGTTGAGAACGTCTGTGATGAGTGAACGCATTCCATGGACTGTAACCTTAAACCCCAACCTGTGAAGCGCCAATCTAAGGGTGTTTTCAGACATTATTTTGTGCTTACCGCCACCTGGAAAAACATGGCTAGTGTCATTGCGGTAGGTTAACGGCTTAATTGATTGAAGAGCAGAAACTGCCTGAGTTGGAAGGGGAACTGAATGCTCTCTACCGCTTTTCATTCTTGTGCTTGGTACGGTCCAAACTCCAGTGTCAAGATTAATTTCACCCCATAATGCGCCTCGTATTGAGTTATCCCGCAAGCCTGTATAAAGAGCAAGTTTCAATGCACATACAGTTTTAATATCAAGCTTTTGCTCGTCGCCTGTCTTGTCGAGTTCTTTGATCAATGCAGGGACTTTCTCCTGCGGGATGGCAGAAAAGTGCTTGACCGAAGGTTTTTTAAAATATGGGTTGTCGGCCATTTCACGAGCAGGATTTATTGTGCCTCGGTGAGTAGCTCTGGCATGCGAAAAAATTTGAGCTGCTACTGCTCTTGACCGTCTGGCAGACTCCTTTTTACCCTTATCGTACGGCGCTTTAATGATTGTGTAGAGATAAGACTCCTTGATAGAGTCAATTGGCAAGCGCTCTAGATCTGGCAGCAGATAGCGTCTTAGCAATCCTTCGTTCCGATCATAGTGATGTGAACTCCATTCAGACTTATTATGGCTAAGCCAGTCACGTGCTACAGCTCCAAAGGTGGCTTCACCCTTGATAATTTGATTCGCTTTAGCAATACGATTTGCAGTGGAGGGGTTGTCGCCCTTTGAGACGTGTTGCTTTGCTTCTATTGCCTTCGAGCGTGCAACCTGAAGGGATATCGCTGGGTAAGCTCCGAGACCTGCTGTCATTTCCTTGTTTGCGAGCCTATAGCGGTAGACCCATGAGCGACTTCCATCGGGCCGAACCCGCAAGCGCAAGCCGGCTCCATCATTAAGATAGTATAGCTTTGTCTTCGATTTTGCTGCTTTACATGCAGCTTCAGTTAATAGTTTTTCAGCACCCATTTCCACTCTCCAGTACCCACTTCAGTACCCAATTTTACTGTAGCTCTTGGTAAAGTTCAATGCAGCTCCATAACTAAAAGTACCCGCATACCGTTGCTATATATGGTTTTAATGAATCATGGTGAAGTCTAATAAATATTAACTCGTCGGACTCGCTCTCCGCCAAACACAAAACGCTTATTCATTTCGGTAATTTACCTCCATGAATAAGCGTTTTTTTCTGCTCAGCGCATCAAACGCAAGACTTGCAATTTAGTGCCAAAATTTAAGCTTATCCATAAATCGCATTTGGTAATCAACGTATTTGCTTTCACCCATTATAATTTGTGTCATGGCAGTTATAAGCCTATCACTTGACTTATCGATCAACCAGTTACGCATTGTTGGTGACAAATAACAAAAACTGGCTAGTTTACGTGCTGTTGCCAAATCGCCTAAAACCTGCTCATCAATGTACCGTTGGTAATTAGCTCGAGCCTGCGCCACATCCATGCCTGCTGCTGCGATAGCTCGGCCCAATGCTTGCCCACTGAGTATGGCTGAAGTCAAGCCTTCACCCAAGACCGGGTCAGCAAAACCAGCAGCGTCACCGACCAAGAACAATCTGCCTAATATGGCACCTTCTTTTCTAGGGCTTAGCGGAATAACAAATCCCTGTACCGCTTTATCTTGGTAATCCTGCAAACCTAAATATTGAAGGTAAATCTCCAAGGTTTGATGCAAATTAGTACGCTCTTCTGTAAAAAATCGACCTACACCAACAGACAGATGATGCGCTTTAGGGAAAACCCAACTGTAGCCATTTTTCGGTATGTCTAAATCAAAGCGTGCACTACTTGAAAACCTGGCCATGTCGGCCGCACTAACTTGCAATTCACATTCCAAAGCAGGCGCGACGGCGTCTGCCTTAGCCCAGCCACCCAGCCTAGCCACGGCACTGCTGGCGCCATCCGCACCAATCACTAATTGGGCAGTCACCACCCGCCCCGTGGCATCGGTAAGCTGGACATAGTCAGGTTCAATCGTCATAGCCTTAAGGGCAAAAAAGCTCAGCGAATCTGCACCTAGCTCACATGCAGCATTTAGCAACAATAGATCAAATTTATCACGCATCACCATGGTAACCATGGGGATGTCTTGTGTTGGGGTGAGGTAGGTTTTTCCAGTCTTGAACAAGGAAAACTCTGTAACAAAAAGCTCCCTTTCGATAGCGGCACTGATATCTATATCCAACGCTTTGCGGGCTTTACAAACAAGGCCGCCACCACACACCTTATACCTAGGAAGAGACTCTTTCTCAAGAACAATACAGCGTAAGCCAGCTTTCGCTAGTTCATAAGCCGCTAATGCACCAGCCGGGCCTGCGCCAACGACAGCTACGTCATATATCTTTTCAGGAACCAGTGTCATGGTTATGCAAGAGCCAATAAAGATTGAATTGTTTAAAATTATACCAGCTTAGATATTGGCTCTAAGTTGAAAGGCATATCAAACCATAGCAGCATCACTCATTCATAAGGTCTGCCGTCAAATTTTCTCGCAAAGCTTTGGGCCGCGAATATCTGTTAATATAATCTTATAACTTTCCCACAAAGTCATATTCAAATCGACTACTACAGTTTTAACTATTGATAAGCAAAATAGATGGCTAAAATACAAATACCATATCTCGAAGTTCTAATAACACAACTTTGCAATTTGCACTGCGATGGTTGCGCTGTGTATTCGAACTATACTGTCAAGTATGAGCAGTCATATAAGGAGCTTAAGGAATATCTTAGGCTATGGGCTAATCGCTTACAACCACAACAATTTCGCATAATTGGTGGCGAGCCATTTTTGCATCCAAGACTTATTGACATAGTTCAATCTGTAAATGAGTCTTTCCCGGATTCAAAGAGATCTGTTGTTACAAATGGTACAAATCTTCAAAAACATCCCAATTTTCCAAAAATTGCATCAGAAACTGGAACGGAATTGCACTTAAGTATTCATTCGGACGACCCAAAGTATTTAGCTATGCTTGAGCCTGGAATTAAAATCTTAAGAGAATGGAAAAAAGCGTACCCTGGGCTCAATGTCACGTTTGGGGATTATAGATATTTTACAAGAGGTTATAATGGTGTTGGTTCAAAAATGAAGCCTTTTGAAGACAACAACCCAAGGGAAAGTTGGAAAAACTGTAGCGCACAGCAATGTAAAAATATTGGCGGCGGAAGGCTATATAAATGCCCGCAAATTATGTTGCTGAGAGAAACATTGGAAAAATTTGGCCTAAACAATGACCCAAAATGGGAAAAGTATTTAAGTTATGATGGTATCGGGTTAGATTCATCGGACGATGAATTGACCGCATTTGTCACTAGGCAAGAAGAATTTATATGTAGTATGTGCCCAACTAAACTAGATCCGTATCGCAAAGATGTTTTTAATGTCAACTTCGAGACAAATTTAAACCGCGTTGAGTTTGCTGGTAAATTTATTAATATTCAGGAATATATCAATTCAGTTTAACTGTAAATTCCTATACTGTTTATAAAATTTATTGCTATGTTGGATGAGTGAAATTAGAGAGGTCTAATTCATATATAGTCGGTTTTTACCTACTCCTATTTTCTTTTTCATATTGATTGAATCAACATCAAAAAAACCACCTCATGAACGTTAGTCCTTTACGATAAAACCAACTAGGTTTCACCTAATCAATATAAACATACTTATTAGTTAGTGTACTACTACTCGTCGTTAAGCCAGCGATATCAATTCCAGTGAGTTTAACAAAAGCCCCCGTGCTATCCGCATTAGTACTTCCTTGACTATACACATAAGTATCAAAACTAGATGTGCCAGTCTGGTATTTAAATGCAACGGTAGTTGCAGCATTACCCAAGTCATTATGCGTTAGATAATCGAAAGCGGCTACAAGCTTGTTCGCACTATCAATCACCAAGGCAGATGAAGCTGCATTGTCTGCATAAAAGGTCATCACGCCGGAAGCGCTAATTTGATGTGACCCAATAAATGTACCATAAGCCGTGGAATCAACCCCGTCTACCAACGCAGCGCCTGCAATAGTTGCAGTGCCTGGCAAGGTTAAGAGTTCTCCACGTGCAGAGCCGGTTCCTGCCGTATAGTCACTAATTAGATCAAAGCCACTTAATGAAGAGCTACTACCAGTGCCGGTAATACTCGCCACGCTATCGCCTAGCGCAAAAACAAATGTATCTATGCCATCGCCTCCAAGTAGTGTATCTGCGCCTGATCCGCCTGTAATCGTATCATTACCACTCAACCCCTCCAACTGCTCAGCGCCACTCGTGCCTGTAATCGTATCGTTAGTTGAGGCAAGTCCACGCAAAACATCAACACCTGAACCAATATTGATCGTCAATGTACTATCGGAAGTGTCTCCATCCGCTTGCAGCAACCGATAATCAAAAACGTCTTGATGGCCTACACTGGCAGACTCATTTTTTGCAATATAGGTATATGAACCATCCGTATTAATAACCAAGTTACCATAAGATCCGTAAAGTGTTTGGCTACTAGCAACCTCTACCCAAGCATCTGAAACGTTATCTAAAACATATAAACTCGCCCCTTCTGCTCCCTCGCTAGCGACCTGTCCAGATGCGTTAATGTCTGTAATGACATTGCCAGTAACATTCGCAATTTCATAGGTTGTTTGATAGGTACCGCTGCTTGAAATACTTGTTTTAATTAACAAACTGCTCAGATCCAAGCTAACCCCACCAGATCCGTTCCCCTCTTTAGCAGAAATGAGTAAACGGTAGTTCCCAGTGCTTAGGTAGCTTGAACTTGAGCCAGCACTGATCGTTGTAGCAGTCGTGATTGACCCAGTGTAAT
>JAULBY010038444.1:0-14004 GCA_032358315.1 Ophiocytium majus | reverse complement strand
AAGGGTGGGTGGGGCAGGGCGGGCCGAGGAGTGTCTGTCAGGGACTGCTGCGTGGTTCATGCAAGGCATGGAGAGGCGGGGGCTGCGTGGTGCTGCTATTGAGTCAGGGGGGGGGGGGGACAGAGGGTGTGTGGCGGCGGCGGCGACGGCGGCAGCAACAGCATGTCAGCGAAGGTGATGCAGGTTGGCGAGGTGCGGATGCAGGCAAGGCACATGGACTGCTGGTTTCCTCACATCCTCGTGCATTGCTGCCAGCATTTGCCAAGAAACCGTTACCTGCTGTTGCTGACTGACAGGTCTCCGCGCCCCATGCTGCCCTCCGCCCCAGTGCCAGCGACAGGCGAGCTCGCCGCGGGCTCGCGCTCATATGCGGCCACAACGTCCACGTACGCCCTGTGCACGCCACGAAGCTCCGCCTCGCAGCGCTCCAGCGCCTGGCCAACCTGCGGCAGTGCTCAGCAGCGGCGGCGGCAGCAGCAGGAGTGGCGGCAGCAGCAGCAGCAGGGGCGGCGGCAGCGGCGGCAGCAGCAGCGGCGGCAGCAGTGGCGGCAGCAGCAGTGGCGGCGGCAGCAGCAGCAGCAGCGGCAGCAGCAGCGGCAGCAGCAGCGGCAGCAGCGGCAGCAGCACCGGCGGCAGCAGCAACGGCGGCGGCAGCAGCAAAAGTGGCATGGGTGGTGCTCAATGGCTGTGCGCATCGGAGGGGGGCGCACACGGGGCAGCAACATTGCGCAGCTGGCAGCAGGTGCTTGCGTGCGCTGCCGGAGTTATGACAGCATGTGTTGTTCTCATCGCCGCACCTGCAGCTTAGCTGGCCCAGCATGCGTGCGCTAGCAGCAACTCCCTTCCTCCCGCAGACAGCGAGCTGCTGCCAGCCACAGTACTGCCCCCTATCTGCTCTAAAAAACTGCTCAGCAAATGCGAAACGCCTTGTTGTTTTTATCACTGCCACCGCACCTGCTGCGGCTCCACCGCCACGGCCTCCGCGTGCCCCTCCCTAACCGCCCCCCCCCCAACACACACACATTCACTGCCGAGCAGCTTACCAGCCGCCCCACCCCCCCTAGCGGTGGGTGGGATTCCGCTGGCCCAGCCTGCACATGCAGAAGCTGCCGCGTAAATGCGAAACACCACATGTTACAGTAACTGATCACCGCACCTGCAGCAGTTCCTCCGCTGCGGCCTCCGCGTGCCCCTCGGCGGCCTGCGCCGCGCGCAGCGCTGTCTGCCTTGCCAGCAGCGCCGCCTGCTGCGACTCCAGGGCGGAGAAGGCCTCTTCCAGCTCGCCGCGCAGGTCCCGCGCGTCCTCAAACTCGTCCTGCGCCATCAAATAACACGAAAAACAACAATCTTATTTTTTGAGGTGAAGGTTTATTTGTCTTATAGACAATGTGCTGTTGATGAAGAACAACATGCTTCTATACTACCCGAAGTATGTAAAGTTGAGCTACACGGCATGTATGGTGTGTGTGTGAGAGGGCGGGGGGGGCAAGCACTCCGAGCGCGCATGCCGCCGCCAGACAGCCGCATGTGCCACTGACACGCATACATGTGTACAGCGCGCGCGCGCCTGCTGCCGCTGTCACGCCGGCAACTGCCCTGCTTGTGGCACTTGTCTTACTTGACAGTGCGTAGCTGTCAGTGAGTCTACTGCTAGTATATGGGGCTGCGCATGGCTGTTACTGCACGCCGGCTTGCATGACTTGGTTTGTTGCATGCCCACAAGTGCAAACTGACAACACTACAGTATTGTAATGCGTCCTTCAAAACCCTAGCGTAAATCTGCACCAGCAAGCGCCACTTGCAACGTGCGCTGTGTTATGCACACTGCATGGCAGTACGTATGCACATAAATACTCCGTAGTATGTTGCATGCTTGGGTTAAAACTACCCCTGCCAAGTATAGAAAGCGGGCGTTGTGACGCCAGAGCAGCCGCAGCAACTTACCGGCTCCTCCAGAGTTTCAGCGTCATCCGGGGCTGCATCTGGCGCTGGTATCGCATCCTCACGCTGCTCGGCAGCGGCGGCAGCGGCGGCGGTGGGCGTGTCACCAGCGCCGCCTGAATTTTCCTCAGGAGCTGGTATGTGCGCCTGCAGCGGACGCAGCAACGGCTGGGGTGAGTGGTTGGTGCTGATGCACTGGCCCTGGCTCTAAGGGCGGGCCGTGTAGTGCACCGCAGCGCCTGGTGAACAGGACGGTGTGCGACTGCAGAACAGGTGCGCTGCTGTGGCCTACTCTGTAACCCCCACACAGACACCCCTCACACAATAGCATTGGGTAAGGGGATGTACGGGGTGCATGTGTGTGGGGGGCGTCGCGCCGGAGGAGGAGGCAGTCACCAGGTGCGAGCAACTTCAACTTGTCTGAGTGGGTGATGTTACAGTAGTAGTTGAAGCAGGGCATCCTGCAAGTAATGTGTTTTTGTGCAGCGGGACCATGTGTGCATTCCTTGCTACAGGCGCGCGAGTCCCATGTATTTTTTTGTCATCTGTCCACATTTTATCCTCATGTCTAGGCTGTGGGCAATCTGCGCCGGCAGTTTTGAGTAGCAGTGTTCAAACACTTGCCTGGTCGGCCAGGGCAGCGCCACTATCCGACGCCGCTGCTGATGACACCTGCACAGAGCGAGACCGGTGGGGAGGCGCGGCAACATAGCGCTTGACTGGCGTGACTGTGGCAGCAGCAGCGGCGGCAGCAGCAGCGGCGGCAGCAGCAGCAGCAGCAGTAGCAGCGGCAGCGGCAGCAGCAGCACCACCACCAGCAGCTGCAGAAGCACCAGCACTGGCAGTAGCAGCAGAATAAAAATGTGCCAGCCAACGCGGTTGTCTACTCACATCGTCACCGCCAGCATCATCATCCTCTTCCGGATCCTCCTCGGCATCATAAAACTCCTCGCCAGACACGGAGCGGCTGCGGCTGTGGCCGCTGCTGCCGCCGCCGCCGCCGCCAACGGCACTGCCGATGGCTCCAGTCGCTGGCGCAGCGCGCGCAGGCACCGCAGCAGGGGGGGGGGGGTACCAGCAAGCGGTGCAGCCAGGGTGCCAGTTGCACGCATGTGCCAGCAAGTACACATTTGAAGTGGAACTCGAGGCAGTGCTGGGCGGCAGGCAGCGGCTCATGGCATAGATGCAATGTTTGGCATGCATGTGGCATTGTCGTTGTGCACTTTTGGTCTTAGCACGGCAGGTGCCAGGCATGGGCGGCAGGGCGTAGCACCTGGAGCCCAGAGCGCGCTACGTGCTGCTTGTGACTGGACCTACATGCGTGAGGCTGGCAGGGACACAGCGGCGCCCATGCCACAGCGTTGTAAGCTGTACGCATACGCGTGTGCGCCCTAGCAACAGTAAGCGCTGCGATTGAGATGCCGCAGAGTGCGCACCACTCACCAATGTGCGCGTACCCCGGCGCCCGCGTATCCGCACCAGACCAGGCAACGAGATGGTTGCTCTAGCTTTGCTGCCTGCGCTGCATCTACTGCATAACGTAGGAGGCATGCCATCTGCCTCGCATGTGCACGGACCGCAGGCACAATGAGGGCATGCGCGGCCTGCGCTGCACACGACTCACCCGAAGCCCATTCGCCGCCAGAGTCCTCTGCCTGCGCCACACAGAGAACAGAGTGAAATCCAAGCGTGAGCGAAGCATGGACTCGTGTGCGATGCCTTTGTGACAACAGGTATCGCGCACAGTCTGTGCAGGCACATGTGCTGTCATGCTGGGCGTGTGCCGCCATGGCCGAATCTGTGCGCAGGCGCCGGTGCCAGCCGCGCCCGCGGCACGTTTTGATGCTTCAACTACCAAAGTGCCGCAGCCGAGCCAGAGCCACCACCACCACCAGCAGCGGCACCAACCACGGCAGGGGGGCTGGACGTTAGCTGAAGCACCGCCGAGCAGCCCCAACATCGCGTATCATCATTATCATGACCATCATCATCAGCAGTAAAGCAAATGATAATTCTGAGTCTCTGCACAAGCCTGTGAGCCGCTGCAGCTGCGCTGGCGTCACCAGGCCTGTTCCCACATGCTTGGCAGAGCAGTTGGCGGCGGAAACATGTATGCGCCTCAGTGGCACATGTTTATGCCGTCGGTACACGTGCTCGGAACTCTTGCAGCCCGCTGCTTTTGAGCTGAGCGCTTGCCTTGGACGCGGCCATGAGGGCGTCGAGGCGCTTGTCCAGCGACTGCTGGAAGTCCAGAAACGTGGACAGCCCGCCGTGCCCCACCTCGCCGGCCGCGGCGGCCGCCGCTGCAGCCGCGGCCGCGGCTTGCCGCCTGCGCGTGCGGCACCCGATGCTGCGCACCACATCACGAGACGCACTGAGTGAGAAAAGGTGGCAGTAGTGAGCTGCTCAGGAGGCTTGGCGCGGCACCCAGTGCGGCGCACCACATGAAGAAAACACAGTGAGTGAAGACAGGGTGGTGTGCTGCTAAGAAATCAGGTTGTGCACGAGAGAATTCGGCAACCCCATGCGCAGGCAGGCGCACGTAGGCAATGTCAAATGCTGACGCCGCGCATAGCGCACTGGACATAGCTGATTAGGCCGGCATGCACATGCTCTCTTCCCGCCCCCTCCCCCTCGGCTGAGCTTGCATCTCCCTCTGCGCATGGGAATGCTTGCTTGCCCGCGCACAGGCCCTGAAGCGCCCACCGTACACACCACCAAGGCAGCTGCCAGCGCAACTCCCCCACCGCGACACCCAAGCTGCAAGCAGCTGCAGAGACAGACAGCGCCCCCCTGTCCCCCTGCCCTGCCGCACACACACACACCTTGCCGCGGACAGCGCGTTAGAGGCTTCGACAGCGGCGGACAGGCACGTTGCGGCCTGCGCGGCGCGTGCGAGCTTGCGCTGGCTGAGCCGCACACGCAGCTCCGGCAGGTCCCCGCACACCTGAAAACGGAGGGCCGGTGGGGGTGTGTGTGGGTGGCTGAGGCATGCGCATGCACGAGAGTGCAGCAGCGCAAGCGTCGCCGCTCGTGGGTTACATTCACACAGCGTGTCGGCGTGGGCAGGGGACGGTGGCAGTGTGCAGCGTGCTAGCGCCCGGTTCAAACCTCGACCGCTGTCTCACTACTACACTGGTTGTCGGCTATCAGCCACTTCACACAGGGCTGGGCCTGACCTACGTCAGCTTGCGCCCGGCCGTGGTGGCACAGGAGTGGCGACCGATGCGGCAGAAAAATGCAGCAGTAGGCGGGTGGCAGCGGTGGCCGGCGAGTCGCGGTGCAGGATGTGTGGTACGACGTTGTTGCAGGGCAGCACTGTGCTTGTAGTACGACGGGCGTGTTGTGTCCGTGGCACCTGGTGCGAGAGATGCAGTGGTTGGGTCGCTGCGGCCTGGCGCGCGGCTGTGGTGGCATGGCGTCATCACCGCCTGGGTCTGAGTGGTGCTGCTAGGCACCTGTCTCAGAAGCAACGCTGCCACAAACAAGTTAACTTAATTGTACCCGTCAAGATGGCGTACACCCAGCCAGCCGGCCGTTGTAATACGTACCTCCAGCGTAGGGCCAATACAGCGCTCTTCACCACAAGCACATGCTGCACTTCACCACTGTATACTGTACACCTTGGGCCACCCACCCACACCGCTGTTGTTACAAGCAGTTACGGCCACCCACCACAGCGCTACATATGCCTTCCTAGAAACCTGTCGGTCTGGGAAGTTCGGGCTGCATGGTAAACAGCCCTGGGCGCACCTTGAGGCGCGTCGTGCCGAGGTCACTGGCCAGCAGCAGTACACGCAAGGACCGCAACGTCACCAGAGAAGAACCACGCATACCTACATGAACACCCTACAGTCTCACGACTTTCGGTCCGAATGGCAAACAGCAGCGGCGGGCGCACCTTGAGGCGCGTTGTGGCGGGGTCTTCCGCCAGCACGCTCGTGTGCAGCTCCAGCGCAATGTCGAGGCGATCCATTAGGCGCCACTGGAGGTCGTCGTCCACACCTGCGCCCACACTCGCCGCGGCCTGTGCGCTACCCTGTTGCTCAGCAGCACCAAAGGAGACAAGTATTTAGTACCCTCTTGTTCCGAAGTACTTCAAGTCGAAGAAGTCACACGCGGCTGGGGCTCTTGACCATGAATTGGGTGCCTCCCAAAAAAGGTTTTCCCCACACATCGATTTGCCCCACACATAGTTTTGCATGGCCAGCCGTGGCCTGCGCGCCGTCCTGCTGCTCAGCGGCACAGAAGAACATGGGTTAGTGCTTTGCTCGGGCTGAACGCTCACAGAGGCATCGGTGACTAACCAGTTGCACAGCGCACTTGGACACGGTCTCCGCGGCCTGCGCGCCGCACTGGCGCTCAGCGACACAGAGAAGTTCACACAGATTGAGTGCCGTGTACTGTGCCCTCTTGTGCCGAAGTCGCCCGTGGCGGCAACTTTAAACACTTATTGGGTGCCGTCCAAAGTAGTGTGGCCTGCGCGCCGCCCTGCTGCTCACTAGCACAGAGAAGTACACGACACAGTAGTAGTTGGACTAAGTATTCGCACTCCGCATCAGTCGCGGCCGACAGCAGCGTAAGCGGCACCAGCAGGCAACAAGTCACACACACGCCAGCCTCCGCATCAGGCGGCGCAAGCTCACCTCCGTCGGCACCATAAACAGGCCCACGCGTGTTACACGCAGCGCGTACACATCGTACAGCCCTCCTCCCGCCCCGCCGCCGCCGCCGCCGCCGCCGCTGCCGCCGCTGCCGCTGCGGTGCCATTGCAGTTCGCTGAGGCTGCGCGAGCGAGCCAGGTCGCTGGGCGAGTCAGGCTCGCAGCCGCCGCTGCCGCCGCCGTTGGTGACGCCCTCTGCTGGTTTGAAAAAGGCTGCAAACAGGTAGTTTGGGGTTGCGGGCGGTGAGGAGGGGGGGGCGGTGGTGCAGGAGGGGTGCGCGCATTGCGGGACACACCTGTGGTGGCGGCTGCAACCTGGAAATGCGCTGAGTGCTCTAGTGCCCTGGGTTTGCGGTATCCACAGGAAGCGCATCGCGAGGACGAGCATTTTATACAAGCATGTTGCACTTTCCCACATTGCCTGCAGCCTTGACTAGAGCTGTGACTCACAGTCCAGCAGCAGCAGCAGCAGCAGCCACTGCGCCTTGTCAAATCCTGCAAGAGCCACTTGGCCTTTTGGGGCATATGCATGTGTGGGGGGTGGCGACAGCGCTGCCCTGTTTCATTCACAGCTGACAACGCAAAGCAATGGGGGGGATGAGCTAGTTTGGAGCCACCAAAGCAACTACTACTACTGCTGCAGACAATGCAAAGCAATTGGGGGGTAAACTACTTTGGAGCCACCAAAACAACGACAAACAACAACTACAACAAGTGCCAAATGTGAAAAAAAATGTGATTTGCCCGGCTAATTACTCCGGCATTAGAGGGCACCCCACCTAGCTGACAACGCATCGCAGTAGGGGGGATAGGGTACCATGGAGACACCAAAACAACAAGTCAATGTGAAAAAACGTGTTTTGACCCCCCAGGGCAACTACTTCAGCATCAGAGGGCACCCCACCTATGTCCGCCGCGACGGCGGCCGCAGCGCCTGTCACATCCGCCAGCGACGCTGTGGCAAACTGCACTCGCCCGAGGTCCACCACCAGCAGCTCGCCCCTCGCCACGCCCCTTCCCTCCCCGCCAACACCAGCGCTGGCGCCGGTGCTGCCGCGCGAGGAGCCGGCGGCGAGCGACGCTGATGTGGCAGACGTGGGTGGTGGCGGCGGTGTGTGGGGGGCACTGAGTGCGATGGGCAGGACCAGGACGGGGGCCTTTACGTCGACGTCCAGGCATGTGCGCGCGCGCGACGCCATGGCCACCTGCAGCTTTGCCTCCTGCGCCGCCGCCGCCAGTAGGGACAGCAGAAACACGCATGCGGCACGCGTGCAAGCGGCAAACGGGTGAGCGGCCGTGCAGCGGCGCAGGCACGCGCACGCAATCGCCCCTGCAACGCTGCTGGAGCAGCACAAGACACTGGTTGGCGGGTTGGGCATCGCCCCCCACCCCCAAAGAAAATGAAAAACGAACATGGCACATTGCCAAAGCGCATCAGTGCACTTCCCCGGCTGGGCATGCGAGAGATGCTGGTGGCAATGGGCCCGCGGTGGTGCAAGGTGTGTGCGTGTGTGTAGAGGAGGGGGCGGTGCCTTCGTTGCGGGACTCCGCTGTGTTGTGTGCGTGAGGGTGTACTTCTGAAGGACTTCTACGTGGTGTATGCTGCCACTTCATGTGCCAGAGTTCATTTCTCATTGCCATCTGATTGGCTTGCAACACGGCACAGCATGTTTGGCCATGCTTTTGCCATGGCGGGCCACTGCTGTGGCTAGAAGTTTGGAGCCGCGTTGCACGGGCGCACGGCGTGGCGCACCAGCTGCGCTTTGACAGACATGCTGGCAGAATGGCCAGTGCGCTGCCCCGCGGCTGGGCATGCGAGACTTGCTGGTGGCAATGGGGCTACGGCGGTGTCAAGTGCGTGTGTGTGGGGAGGGGAGCGGTGCCTTGTGTGCGAGCGACTGCTGTCGCCAAAAGTTCACAGGCGGGAAGGGGCACGCGGCGCGACGCACCAGCTGCGCTTTGACGGAGTTGAGGCTGTTGACCGCGGCCATCTCCAGCTCCGCCCAGTGCTCCAGCGCGGGCGGCGGCTGCACAAACGCCATGAGCGCCTCTATCCACTCCGCTGCTCAGCACAAACCATGTCGCCGGGTGGGTGGGAGGGCGGCAGTGTAAATAATGGTTGGCATGGCGCAATCCTAGTGATGTGTCACAGTGTATGAACTTTGCATTTTATGCCGTGTAGCACATGTGAATACGGCCCATAACATCTCTAATGGAGGTATCTACTTCTGAAGTACTTCAGTATACCGCAAGTACGCCGTATATCGCGTTTCTGGGCCTAGAAATACCTCGGAGGTACCAAATGCACCGTACTTTGCGTAAAACACGCCACACACCGTGACCCGTCACTACTCAAACCCGGCATGTGAGCCAGCACGGCATTGGTGAGCCATGCTGTGAGCGGTGACCGCCGGCGCGGCCGTGCCCGCAGCAGAGTAGGCGTTCAACAACGCGCCCAAGCATCGGATCTGACACGGGGAGCCGCAGGCTTGAGTGTTGCAGTGGGAGCGACAGCCGGTGGGGGGCTGAAGAACACTGCTTTGCTCCACAGACATCTGCAGCACGACATCTTGTGTTCACCGGCCGTCCGCTGCTATGGCAAGTAGAGGGCGCCCTACTTCGCACATGGGCAGGTGACACTGAAGCCTAATCACAGTTAAATGCTGCTTGGCGGCGAGTTTTCGGAAGCAGTAGCAGCAGCCGCAGCTGTTCGCTTGTCGCTAGCCGCAGCACTGCGTGCAGCACCAACCGAGTCTCAGTGGTACACATATTGGTTAGGATAAGTGTTTGCCAATACGAAGTAGAAGTGTTGATCAGGCATCAAACAACAGACGCACTATTCCATTCGCGGACTAGAGCAGTCCGGTGCCTCGCTGGGCTCATCACCCGCAGGTCGCGAGCACGTCATGCACGCGCGCCAAGCCCTTACTTGACAATACCGGTACTTCACATTTGAAGTTCGGGCCCTGTCCCTCACCCGTGGGGTCCAGGACCACCTCCACCTGCTCCATCGCCAGCTGCAGCACTGTGTCGATACTTCTTGAAGTAGGTTATTTGTATTGTCAAATGTGCTTTTACCACATTGGTACGCACTTGCGCCAGTCGCCACTATTTCACAATTGAAGTTCGGCCCCGCACCCTCACCCGTGGGGTCCAGCACCACCTCCACCTGCTCCATCGCCAGCCGCAGCACCGTGTCAAAGTCCCCAATACTTCACAATTGGTACAACACATAAAAGGGGGGGCTATACCGTACATGAATAGGTGACACTGAAGCCTGAAGTCCAATCATAGTAAATGCAGCTTGGCGGTGAGTTTTCGTAAGCAGTGGCAGCAGCCCCGGCCGCCCGCTCGCCAGCCGTAGCACTGCTTGTCACACACGCTCCAGACGCCACTTCTTCACAATTGGAAGTGCGGCGCCTGTCGCTCTACTTCACAATTGACGTTCTGCCCCCGTCGCTCACCCGTGGGGTCCAGCACCACTTCCACCTGCTCCATCGCCAGCCGCAGCACTGTGTCAAAGTCCCCCCCCGGCGGCTGCAGCGCCAGCGACGCTCGGAACAGCGCCGCCCCCTCCCCCCCCGCCGCCGCCGCCGCCGCCGTCGCTCGCACCACCTGCGCCTCCCCCCACGCCCCCACCGCCCCCGCATCCGAAAAGAGGCTGTGCATGGCGTCGCAGCGGATGTCGCGCGAGTCGCGGCGGCCACGAATAGAGGCTGGGGTGGCCGTGTGCGCGTGGCGGTGCCGGCGCGCGGGCGGCTCCGGGCTGAGCAGCAGGAGGTGCGGGCCCAGGGAGGACGCCAGCAGCACGGGCTGTGTTGAGTTTTGGAAGGAGGGGGGGGGGGAGGGGGGGGAAGGGGGGGGGCGCAGGCTATTACAGATGCTTCGAAGTAGGGCGCAGCAGGTGCGAGGTGCGAGGTGCGAGGTGTGCAGCCATGGGAGCGGCACCAGGGCGCGTGCCTTCGCGCCGCGGTTGAGGTTTGCAGAAGAATGTGTACTGAAGGTGCTATACGCTGTACTCTTATTGAACTCCGCTTGGGGCGCGGAAAGCCCTGTGCACATGGGATGCGGTTGATGAAGTCGAAAAGTATTGGTACCGTAGCGGTCTACAAGGTTATACCAGTGCCGCATCGCACCAAAGCACCCAGCCCCCCGCCAACACCAGACCCACATTCAAGGCCGCACAGCAGCACACACCAGTTGCCCCTCCAAAAGTAAGAAAGCTGTACATGTAGATCTATGCCATATATACAGCTTTTCAGCAACAAGTGGATGTTACTATTGTGCGCACAAGTGGCGTGCATTGGTTATTTGTTTGGTGCTGTTGCATGATTTGCACAATGTTGGGGTGGGTTACCACGTACTTTTGGAGTAAAAAGATGCGACAAATGACGGAGTGTTGCAATTCAAGGGCGATGCATGCCACAACGTGCAGGGGAATGCAGGTCAAACTCAGGCCACGGGTGAGCGTACCAACTGGGCACCAATGTCATGTACTGGTTGTATGTTCCATAGCGGCATGTTGCCCTGCCATTCTATTTGCCTCAGCAACCATGGCGGCTGTTGACGAGACGCCAATCAAAGGGATACAAGTCTTTCCTCTGGGCTGCCCAGTTGAAACGACATTGAGTATTTCCAGGAGAAGTTTCTTAGGAAGTGTTGCTATAAGCACAGTGTATGCTGGGACTGCAGCCTTGCTGACGAGTGGGAATGCTCCAACATCAACCACTTGACTGGCTGGGCACCCCTACACAGATCCTGCATGCTCACTAAAGGGATTCTCGACACAACATTTACTACTGTGTGAGTACATGTATGTACCCAATTTATTTCTACTGGGTTCTTTTCCTTAGAAACAAAAACTAAAATAGCGGCAGTGCACGTGCGCCCCCAGTTGCACCACCCTGCCTGCGCCACCACCCGCTGAGCTCCGGAGCGCAGGCCAGGCGCATTCTGCACTGGCGCACAGCATGGCAGCTGCGAGGTGCTTGCAGAGGCATGGCACGTCGTGGAACGGCATGTGCCGGCGCGTGAGCGCTTGCTAAGCCACTAGGGCACCGGCACAGCGCCACGCTGCTGCAGCTGACAGGCCAAGGCATGCTCATCAGGCATGGTGGCACCACAGCTGAAACGGATGCCGCCAAGGGCAAACACCACCGCGCCCAGCGTCAGCTACTGCGTGGCTTCTCTGGCATCCTATTGGCCATGGCCCTGCTGCTGCTGAGCAGGCTGCTGAGCACGCCAGCAGGCAGCGTGCCTCCAGGCCACAATACCACCATGTGTGCAGAGGTTGCCCGGGTCAAGTATTTTTGCCAGACCCAGACGGTATTGGGGTTACATTGCTCTGGGACCCACTCAAACAGTTTCTTTTTGTCTATCGAGTTCAAGGAAGTAAGTATCCGCCCGGCATGCACTGTAGCTGACAACGCAAAAGATCTGCAGGTACGTCACTCCTGGAGCCAGCAAAGCAGTAAATGAAATTACTGACCCGGGCAACTACAGTACGTGTACTACTTCGTGTAGGCAATTCGGCACCTGCCCCACAACACCACACATACACACAAGGGTTGCCTGCCATCTGCGAAGCAGATACTTCAAGTACTTGAAGTACTTCAGAACTACTAGGAGCTGGGGCGCGTGCGCAGCACTACCCGTAGGAGAGCATGACACCGCCCCCTCTAGTATAGCACCCTCCCCAATAAGCCCTCCAAGACCTCCGTGGTGGAGTGAAGGACGGGTTTCTGGCTGTAACGCCAAGGGTTACTTGTACATATAACTTCAGAAGCACTTGAAGTACTTCTGCAAGTACCAAAGTAGTAAACTTCTGGAAGTGAGCAGTATCTTCCCCCCGGGCCCGAATAAGAACCTCCTGGCGTAAGCGACCGCCGATGCTCGGCGCCACAACCGGGGGGGTTCATACCCCAGTACTTCCGGCAGAAGTGTGTGCGTGCAGCAGGTATTTATCATATTCATACACGGGACCCTGCAGCCGAAGTGCCGCTGCTGCTGTCTGCTGCTGCCGATGCCCCGCTGGGTCTGTAACACAGCACTAGATGGGGCATCAATGCTTGCTGCGTGCGCTTTGAGGGTGCTGCCACAACTGGGGACGGGGCATCGTGGTGCAGCATGCCCACCTCGATAGCGACTGCGCACCGGCACTGGGACACTCGCGGCAAACCCGTGCCGCACACACACACAAAACACATACGCGTCAATATACACGTACCTCGAAGCATGTACTTGAGCTACTGAAGCACGTGATTGATGTTACCATGTTGAAGCAGCATGTAGTAGTAGTTCAAATACTACTAGTACCACGTACTTCAAGTAGTAAGTACCAGTGCAGTGGGGTGACGGACGTGGCACAGCCGGTGGACCTTGTCGTGCTGAGGGCCGCAGGCACCATCAACACCTCAGGGGAGCGCCGCAGCGCTGCTCACAACAGCCGGCTGCAGGTGTTTGTGCACCCACACACCCCTGCACCACCAGCCACCGCATCCCGTGCACTCGCACCCTCTGGAGCATTGCACTGGGTCCCATGCTGTGAGCGCCCCCGCATGCTGCACGCTGTCTGTTGCGCGCGTGTTGCGCGATCCTATCCTGGCTGCACCTTGCCACGGCGGGATAAGTCCCACGCGGGGGGATTGCGGGGTGCACCATGTGTGGTCTTGGTTTGTATGTGTTTCATGTGGTTATACTATTGTTTGAGTGTGGCTGGCGACTTGCATTCACCACAACCAACCCCACCAGCCACCGCCACCTCTTCCCCCCGCCCCCCACTCCACCCCCTGCATGAAGGAGGTTTTCAGCCCTGCTGCATGCGCCCCTGCGCTGGCCACTCATCACATGCCTCATGGCAGCAATTCCGCGCTGCTGAGACCAGCCCTGTGGGGCATATCAATATGCATATGTGTTCGTAGTGGCTGTGTGTACCGACATGGGCACCCGACTTGGTGAAGAGCGGCAGAGAGCCAAGCACATGGAGCCAGAACATGACTGGTGGCGTCCCCCCTCGCACCCTAACAAACCTACTTTCCAGCAAAAGGAGGAGCGCTAGAACCAGGACCAGCACGGGATGAATGACACGAAAAGCACTTATCCTAGAAGCTTACCTTCAACACATGCATACCTGCATGCAGCACACACAGGTATGATAGTAGTACTCTGAAGTACATATACTTCAGATGTATGAAGTACAGTGCTGCGGCACCCGCTCTCACCTCCTGCCTCCTGAGGATGGGCACGCCGTCCGCGTACGCAAACGAGTAGCCCCCCTCCGGAAGGGCCCCCCCCGCGAGCTGCACCGCCGCGCGCCGCCGCACGTCCGCCAGCGTCTCCCCCCCGCCAAACATAACCGCGCCCGCGAACGCCGCGGCAGGCCCCGGGGCACCCTCCACCTC
>JAULBY010038443.1:0-39188 GCA_032358315.1 Ophiocytium majus | reverse complement strand
ATGCGTTGGCAGCTAGGCTCTCGAAAAACTTATTCAGATTCATAGGTCAATCCTAACACTTTCATTAATTTGTTTTTAACACGGAGATTCGGTTGACGATAACGATCGCTCGGTGTGAATCCCATCATTGTTGCCACTTCAACCACAGCACCCGAACGACAGATGCCAGCATGACAATGCACAACTACGTTCATGTGTTTATCTAGGGCACGATTCAGTAGACGAATAATTTCAACAGCCTGTTCGTCTTGAATCTTACACTCGTCTTCAAATCCATCTTCGTCTTCAGCGTCAAGAAATTCAAACTCATAAACTTCTTTGAACATATGCTCATGCTTTATGCAACCGAAGAAAGTCGCAGGATCTTGAATACGAATGAGCATTGCATTAGTACCAGCGTCCATGTGAAAGCCAGTAGCTATATCACTCTTACTCACGTTCTCAATAAATCTCTGCGACATTTTGTTCTCCATTTACCAGCTAGACTGGTAGTAAAAATCACCCTTGGTAAAGGCAGGGTCTGCCAATGCTTTTGACAGCATAGCGACAGTGCTGTTCAAATCTTGAACATACCACTGGTCAATATCGGTACCACCAAAGAAGAAACCCGACTGTGGTGGCAGCAGCGTATGTGCAAGTTTAGGTTTCTCCAACACTTGCTTACATAACTCAACTAACTCTTCCAGCTTCTCACGACTGACATACGCCTCTTGGCATTCATCAATACCGTCTTGACAATTCTTGACGAACCATGCATGGATGGCATTAGCCTTACGCCAGTAACCCACACGAAACTTAACTTCTTGCGCACCGTAGTCGCCATCCTCGTCACCTTCAAGACCGAAGGCTTCATTGACCCTTGCGATACGCTCAGAGTCAGCTGGATCGAAGTATTTGCTCATGTAACGCTTGTTACTCAGGTACATATCTAAACCCATGTCTATCTCCTATTAAATTACAAAACCAGTTGTGTCTTTCTTGGCTTTACCTTTAGCCTTCAGACCAACAATCACATTCTTTGGATCCAAGAAACGCAAATCGGTTTCATCGCCATTGATTACAGGCAGACCCAAATACTTCTCAGGCAACTGTTTGAACACAGCTGCAATATTTAAACCAGCTTGCTTAGCTGCCAACACATCATTGATGTTACCGTCAGCATTGCTAAAAGTCAAGTGATAATTCTTGATATCGCCGACTTTGCGACCAAGCACTTTGGTGTAGTCATAAAATTGCACGTCAGGAAACATTTGGAAAATGTTCTTGTTGTTTGCAACTTCATACTTTTCCCATGACAAATCGCTGGTACCATTCAAACGAAAGACAGGAATCAAACCCTTCTTTTCGGCTGATACTTTAGCTTTGATGATGTCAACTGTCAGTTGATTCAAGAAGGCACGACGATCCTCAAAGAACGCCAGAGTGCGACGGATACGTGCTTGCTGAATTTTGTTAGTTGTCTCACCAGCCTTCATGATGCCACCACGACCAGCAGTGTTCAAACATGCAGCTGTGCAACCAGCAGTACGTTTCGGGCAAACTTCTTTACCTGACAAATTTGCAGGTGCCAAGTGAAGGACGAAAGACAAGTAACCTTTCTTCTCACCCTTCATCAGTTTAGGGTTACCGACAGTCAATAAACTCATACCGATTCCTTATCAAATGCCAAGTGGTACTCAGCCTCTTCAATCAAACACTCAACTTCGCCACGATTCGACAGCTTGAAATAGTCCTTGGACAAGTCAAACTTCACCGTAGAGTCAAGATTATATTTGAACGCCAGTTCGGCGATCTCAAAATCAGTAAAATCATTCCACATTCAGGTTTCCTTTTCGACTAACTTAGAGTTATTATACAGGAAGTCTGATTATTTGTAAAGCGAAATGTGAAAAAACCCTGCACAGGGCAGGGTTATTCGTTGTAAAAAAGCAACGCTGGAAACCCTCTCTTGGAGGGAGTTTCCAAGGTTACCAGTCAGCGTAGTTGGCTTTGGTGGTTTCCAAATATTTCAGGTCGGCTGGTAGCGCAGGGCTGAAGTCAATCCCTGTGTAGCGTTCAACGTCAGCAATAGACACAACGTATTGGTCAATCGTCTTAGGATCCAACTTTACGTTAGGGTACAAGAAGGCGATAGTACGTTTGTTCTTTGCGTCAATGACAATCTTGTACAAGTATGAAGGGATGTATACGTTGTTACCAAAGGTCTTTGAGTTTGCATCGAAGATAGTGCCAGTGATTACATGCATTGGTGTGTTATACTTCTGTGCGTAGTAACGTGTCATTTCTTCAGTGTACTTCCAGATACCACGATTGTTGCCTGGATTTTGCGGCATCATGTTCGTCAACAAGAAAGACTCTGACATCATTTGAACTGAGTTCATAAAGTCAGCAGCAGGTGCCATGTGTCCACGATCTAGACCAGAACCAACATATTCCTTTAGTGTAACACGGAATTGTGCTGGCACTTCTGGATCTTCACGGAAGTCATCTTTACGTTGAGCAGTACGAACTAGGTTCTCTGGACGAATCACTTCAGTGACGAAGTGAGCAACTTTAGTTTGGTAGTTGTAGTTTACAGCGTAACCTGTACGGCACAAATATTGGTTGTTACCTTCTTGTGCAATTTGTGGTGCACCCCAGACAACATGCTGTGGGCAAACGTCATCAATAGGGTTGGCGCTGGCAAACGACCAAACGAATAGGGATAAGGTTAGTAACTTCTTCATAGGAACAACCAATATCCTTGAGCCATGATGAGAGCAGCAAGACCACCCACACCAATACTAGCCCAGTACATACGAACATTAACTGCAAGAATAGATGCAGACAACAGAACAATAGCCAACTGGAACAACATACCACTGAAGGTTAGCCATGGACCATGTGCTCTTGCTGCTTCACGTTCTGCTTCTTGCGCACGTGCCTTTGCAAGCAACTCTTTCTTACCCTCACCAGTGGCTGGCTCAGATTCGTAGCGATCGATCTTGCTTTGCAGTTTAGCTGCACGTTCTTGATTACCCTTAGCTTTAGCATCTTCTAATTGCCCTTCAGCAATAGATTGCTTGATTGACTTAGACTGATAGAAGCCATAAGTGTTAGATGCCTGAAGCAACTTGGTTTGAGCAGTACCGCTAAAGTTATTTGCTAGGTATGTGTTACCTGCCAAGAACAAAGCCATGATAACGATAACGAAACCTGCTTTGTCTTTGATGATTGCTTCACGTTCAGAACGTGATAGTGGTTTAGCTTCTGGTTTCGGGTCTACAGATTGAGAACTCATTTGTTTTTCCTCCTAATACAAAATAAGGTGCAAAGTACCATTGTAGGTACCAGTATACATATTTATCCATTATTTGCAAAGGTGTCATTGGTTAGCCAATGGGTTATCCAATGCCTTCTTAATCTTAGCATCAACTTCACGTTTGACATCTTTAAGAGCAGCATCTGTCTCTTTGCTGTTGCGACGCAGTTCTTGTTGCACATCACGAACTGCAAGTTCAGTCTCTCTTACTGACTGCTTTTGATTGCGCTCGACACTCTCAACAACACCTTCGACTCTGCGAATATCAGACTTCAAGTCTGTCTTAATATCGCGAGTATAGTCTGCTGCCTTCTGGCTGTTCTCTTCAACAACAGCGAGACGCTTATCAAATACAGACAAGTCTGGCGCAACATATTCAGCTATACGTTTCTTCATACTTTGATAGTCTTTGTAAACTTCAAATGCACCATACAATCCACCAAGAGTAGATGACACTAACGTGAACGCCACCATTAGTTTTGCTGGAGTGAACTCGTAGCCACCGATACTGATAACAGTATCCTTACTGGCGTACTTCTTCATAGCTGCTTCTGCTTCGTCAATCTTAGCGTTGACGTCTTTAATTTCTTCTGACATTTTATCTTCCTACGTAAATTTTTGGTTCAGCATCTCTTCGACGCTCTTCTTCTGTTTTTGGAATAAATCCTGTACCATACTGCGGATACATCTCAACTCTAAGTTGCACTATGTACATCATCATAAACATAACAGACACAACTACAATGGTTATACCAATACCAATCATTGCTTGTTCTGCAGCCTTTCTTCTTCTGGCTCTTCTTCTTTTCTCTTCAACTGCCTGTCTTTGCATTTGTTGAGTGATGAGAATTTTTTGTTCTTTACCCATCTGCTTCATCATGTCTTCGACTTCAGTATACAGAGCACCCAACTCAGGTGGACTTTGGTATACCATCAACTCACGCAACTCTTTACTCATTTGCTCTAATTGCTTACGCATCAGAACACGTTGTAGCGCACGTTTACCTAAGCTATCATCACCAGTATAAACTTGTGTTTTAGCTCTACGTTCTTCCTCATCAAACACAGCCATACACTTATAGAAGTTATCATAGTAAGCACCAAGATGGTTTCCAATCTCTTGATAGATGTTTGTATGATCACCAGAGTTTGCCTTCTTGTTTAATTCTATTACACGATTCTTCTCTCTGATGTAGTTGTTCTTCTGCTCAGTTGTTGGAGGTCTATCTGGTGGATGTAACTTCTTAAACTGTTCATCAAGATCTTTAAGTACATCTTTGACTTCGCCAGCAGCACCCTTAATGTCCTTATATAGTTTGCACCCTGCCTTTACAGCAGAGACAGCACCATTGGCAAGGGCAAAGAGGGTTAGCGGATCCATTATCTACCCTGATATTGCTGGTCTACCATTTGCTCATGAAGTTTGTCACTCTTAGCGTTGAGCATTCTTTGTGCTCTTACATTGTCAACAGTCTTCTGATTTTTGTAGACTTCTTTAGGTGGATAGAAAGGTTTATCGATCATGCCATTCATGTATAGATCGTAACCAGCTGGTTGCTTCATCATAGATACTAGCGTTACGCCACCTGCAGCTTCGTTATCCTTCGCTGCACGATTAACACTAGATGTATTTTGTTGCTGTTGTACTTCTGTAACCACTTGCGGTTTAGATTGAGTGAAGTCTGGAACACCTGCACGAGTTTCAGTCTTGTTCTCGGATCTAAATGATTCAGTATCAAAAGATCTTGTCGGTGAAACAAGAGAGTAGGACTGAGTACTGGTGGTGTTCTGTGGTCCGCCAAATGTTAAACCTATACCGCTCGTCTGCGGACGAACAGAATTGTTTATAGAGGTAGAGTTAGAAGTGCTCATACTAACTGCATTCGCAGCCACAGACATGCTAGTTGCTTGTGCCGATTGCGCAGCTGTTGATGCTTGCTCGTTTGCTTGCTGAACAACACTACTCTCCGCAGCACCCACCTTAGCTTGTTCGCTACGAACGATACTAAGGATTTGCGATGTAGATATAGTAGACTTACCACCAACTTGCACTTCACCAACTTTAGGTTGTTGTGTTGTGGCAGTTGGAGCAACGGTAGTTACTGTAGTTGTAACAGTTGGAGTTGACGTGGTAGTTTGAGTTGGTGTTGATACCACCACTGGAACTTCAACTATCGTAGTGGTAGTCGTTGGTGCTACAACTTCTGCCTTAGGTAACTTAGCGTTAAGTGCTTCCAAATATCCAGGGCAACTTGGAGATGACATTGGATCTGAGAAGCAAGGATCGACAGAGTACTTCAGGCTGAATGACACATTGGTAACTTCTGGACCGTATGGACCAGCCCAGAAGTTATTATCACGACCAACAAAACCATAGCGAACATTGCTCAGATCTTTCGAGGCATATGGAGTCAGGAACGTCTCGTTGTAATTGAAGGTTGTCCAATTAAACTTGTAGTTAAGATTGTAATTATAATCTTGCACTACAGCACCTGCCGAACCATAGAACTTTGCGTATGCAGATAGTGTGTCAACTCTACCATCATCCCAGCCATTACCATTCTTGGCTGTGAAGCTAAAGTTAAACCCATTTACCCTAAGCCCAGCACCACTATCAGGCAGTGCTATCGCAATAGCACGTTGTTGATGTAAGTCTGTAGTCCCATACGAAAAGTTTATTTGACCATCAGGTCTGATGATCGGATTCGGTCCACAATATCCAGGGTCGCCACCACTCCAGCATGTTAAACTATTTTGTGGTACACCATTGACCCAGTTATTAGTAACTAGGTTTCCTGTGTTGGTTACGTCTTGAGCTTTAGAAACCGAATAGCTTAAAGACAGTAATACCAAGGAGACTGCCGATACCAATTTTCTGATATGTGTCATCTGCTTTTGGATCCTCTAATTTTGGAATCTTATCTGTGTTCTTTTCCCATGCCATTCTAGCAGCAACACCGATCTCACCCTCGTAAGGGCATGGTGTACCTGCAGACCACATAGCATCAAAAACACGACGATCTTGGCACATGGTAGCAACTGCAGCTACCTTCATACCCATATCATAAAGAGTCTTAGAAAGTTTTAGTCTTTCGCAATTCATATCACGAACTGTACCACCCGATGATACACCGAAGATCTGTGTTTGAACAGACCCAGATGTACCAGTAGTACATAGATCATTGTTGCCGCCACTCATCATGGACGGTGCAACTGCAGTTGGAGGTGGTTGTATGACACGCATAGTGGTGTCGTTGATGTTACGATTAGTCATGTCTCCAGAATTTACATTCTGATTGACGTTGTTGCTCGTACTCTGGTTAGTATTGTTATTAGTATTAGTATTAGCGGATGTCGTGTGTCCTGTGTTCACGTTGTTATTCGTGTTCACCGAAGTAGACGTATTGACGTTATTGTTGTTGTTTGTAGCTGTGCTGACGTTGTTATTATTATACGTCATTGTACCACTATTGACGTTGTTATTGTTATACGTCATAGTACCAGAGTTCACGTTATTATTATTGAACGTCTGGGTGCCGCTATTGATATTGTTATTGGTGTTTACGTTTGTCGAATTACTGTTAACATTCGACGTAGAAGTGCTAGTACTGGTGGATGTGTTTGTGTTGTTACTATTTACAGTGCTTGTACTAGTGGAGTTGTTGTTAGTATCTACGAGAGTTGTGCTATCGTAGGTTTGTGCATGCGCTTGTAGCGCAACCATAACAAAGAATATTGCTATTCTCTTCATGTCTTCCTCTTGTTATTCTAATTATAGGTTACCCATCTTAAAGAATAACAAGGAAAGAGTGCCATCTATCAATTCAAATTACTTGAACCTTTCAGGTCTGCCATGTCGTGGAGATTTCACGATCTCTTTAACGTCAGACGAAATAGTAAATTCTTCACCAACCTCAGGTTCTGCAGGAACGGCTTCTGTTGTATTATTAGGTGTAGAAACGATACCCTGCACTTTATTTAGGAAAGATGCCGTTTCAGCTGGGGGTTCACGATGCTTAAAAAGTTCAGGTGACCATTTTTCTTGTGGCACCATAGTAGTATCGTCTGTTGGCTCTGAAACTTTAGCAGGTTCTTCATTAATATAGAATGGAGTAGGTTCAGTAGGTACTTCTTCCGTAAAGGTAGTTAAATCTACTGCTGGCTCCGATATCGGAGGTGGTACTACTATATGAGTCTTTGGACTAATGTATGACTTAACCTTTGGAATAGAACCGATGTTGATATCTGGTGGTCGATTCCTTTCTTCTTCCATACGCACTTCACGGTTGTATGCAATAAGCATTAGAACAGCCAATGGATCGAAGACCAGAACAATCATAATGATAACGATACGTACTGCCTTCTCCAGCATACCCTCATCTGTATTATCATACAGTAATGCTGCGATATACTTGATTGGTCCAACTTCAGCCTCAACCTTACGGACTTCAGCTGCAATCGGAGCACGTTCTTCGTTTAGTTTGGCGATCTCTTTTTGGGCTGTTCCAATTTCTGCCAAGAGGATGCCTCGTTCTTTTTGCTGTTGTCTACGGATAACAACTGCACGTTCAGCACCTTTGGTATCATCACTTCTTGAAAGAGTTTGATCGACTTGCGCATCCATTTGCTGGATGGCTTTACGTGAGGTTTCAACGTTGTCTTTTTGTGTTTTGATTTTCTCATCTATTAAATTCAGTTTAGAGGCAACATCTCCCGATGGGATTGCCTGATCCAAGTGTGCCTTCGAAAGATAACCGAAGATACCCATGCTCGTCAATAGCATTAGAATGACTAATGCGGTAGTGAAGTAGCTCTTCATCAGAAATGGAATCTCTTTCCAGTTTCTATACAGCCAAGATGCCACCACAAGTTTAGATGCTTCTAGCGTACCACCCATAATCATAATGGGAATAGCAGACGCAGCGAAAATTGCCATCAGACCAGCTACTGCATAGTAGGCTGCGATGGCAGATAAGGTTAACGCTGTTGTTAGTAGTAAGTATGTCATCATAATTTATTTTTTATGTGAGAGCCATGAACCCTAACGGATATTTGTCCATTGTAGTAGTCGTCTGACTCCAACACCTTTCTTGTGAATTGTTCTCTGGCTTCTATGTATGAACAAAGAGCCTTCGAGTTACAATAATATAGAATCTCACGCTTGAAGTTATCCTTTCCGAGGGATTCTATGTCCTTGTTAAGTTCAATACTTGAACCATAGTAAGTCATCCAATCAGAATCAATCTTCGATCTGATTTTCTTTTTCTTCTTTGTACCGTTCTTCAGAGTCACAGTCTTGTAACTGGTCTTTGAAAACTTCGATAATTTCTTACCGATGTACTGCCTACCTGTAATGAGGTTTGTGATGTTATACACAAACCCCACACAGTCTTCTGGTAATTCTTCAACGATTTCATTTTGATAAGTCCACATAATGGACTATTTATCAGAATGTTATGCAGCGAATTCCAGAAGTTGTTGCTCGGTCATTGCACCGACCTTGCGTTTAAGTTCATTACCAGCATCGTCAAGTAATACCATGGTTGGAACGCCACGAATACCATAACGAATGGCAACTGCCTGATCTTCGTCAATGTCAATCTCTTGGACTGGCACTTTTAGTTTGTCTTTGGCAGACTCAACTACCATCGACAATGATTTACATGGACCACACCATGTAGCTTGAAATTTAAGAATCCTCATCAATGTCTTCCTCTTCAAAAATATCATGACCACAAACTGGACAAAACACTACGTCCTGATGTTTGTACTCATCACCCTTTAATTTAATATTGCCAATTGCCCCACAGTCTTCGCATTCGAATGCTTTTGTAGTTGCCATTATGCTGCCTTTCCCCATACATCCTGCCAGTCACCCTTTAGTGCACCTTTGGCATAATCGGTCACACGGTTCTCAAAAAAGTTACCATGAGTCGGAGCATTAATCATCTCTTCTACCCATGGTAGCGGATTGCGTTTAACTTTAAAAATTCCTTTAAGACCAAGCGAAATAAGCCTACGATCAGCAATGTAACGAATATAGCGCTTAACATCCTCAGGTGTAAGATCTGGCATGTCACCCATGCTGAAAGCAAGATCAATAAATTTATCTTCCAAGTCAACCATACGCTCAGCGATTGTATAAATCTTACCTTTGAGGTCATCATTCCAAATTTCCTTGTTCTCTTCGATGTAAGTGCGGAATAGCTTGATCATGTTCTCAGCATGTTGAGTCTCGTCAACAATAGACCAAGTAACGATCTGCCCCATACCCTTCATCAAACCATGGCGAGGCATATTCAAGAGCATAATGAACGAACTGAACAACTGCATACCTTCAGTGAAAGCAGAGAAGGCAGCGATGTTAGTTGCAACAGATTCAGTAGTGCCATCTTTCAAAGATAGATCCATGAAGTAGTCATGCTTCTCACGCATTTCTGCATACTCTAGGAACTCTGCATAAGTGCTATCTGGCATACCAACAGTTTCAATCAGGTGAGAGTAAGCTGCGATATGTAGTGCTTCACGTGCTGCGAAACCCAATAACATCATACGGACTTCTGGTTGCTTGAAGTATGGTAGATAGTTGGTAACGTAACCACCTGCTACGTCAATATCACCCTGCGTAAAGAAGCGAAAGATATTCGTCAGAAAATGCTTCTGACTTGGTGTCAGTTTGTTCTTCCAGTCTTTTACGTCTTCAGCCATTGGCACTTCAGTGTGCATCCAGTGCGACTGTTCATGCTTTAGCCATGCTTCATATGCCCATGGGTAATGGAATGGTTTGAACGAACTGCGGTCGTCTGTTAATTTTAGTTTTTCTTTCTTTACCATTTTATTCTTTCGATGCTGAAAACTCAGCAATCATTTCTGCAAACACTTTGAATGCATCCTTCTGAATATGGAAGGTTGCTTGTTCTTCGTGCGTCTTTTCTTCTTCGTCTGGTGTCTCGAGAATCTTCAACTGGCTAATTGCAACAATCTCATCGTCTACGTTGGCGATGAAGTATTTGTATGTGACATCAGCATACTCATAATCTTCCATACCATAATCTGCACCGAGCGAAGGAATCAACTCTTTAACAACAATCTCTTTCTCAATCATCCCATTCATCTGGGATGGCATAAAATCATCTACATTATTCTCCATCAGTATTCTCCTTAGGTGTTTCTAATCCAAACGATATAGTTGCTCTTGCCGTAATAGGTGTTACTTCATGTTCTTGATTCCATGGCATATAAACTACATCGCCCTGCTTCATTTCTCTTGATATTTTGCTACCATTAACAAACACGGTAACCTCAGCATGACCAAGTGCTTGCCATAACAACACATTGTGATTATCAATATGAGGTGGGTGACTGGTAGATCTCTTTGCGAAACTTAAAAAGATGTCAGCATCAATCACTTTATGTCGTAGGTGTTTATTTAGTTCCTCAATAACACCATTAATGTCTTTGATGTTATGAGCACCCTCAAGTTGATAACTTAGGTTACCGATTGGTCTACCGATCTCGTTATCAGCACAATGCTGAAGATAGTAGACTGGAAGATCCCAGCCAAACTCAACTGGCATAGCATCTTCCATGAACAACCAACTCTCATTAATCATCGCCTCGTTTAGACGTTGCTTCTCATTATCTTGTAGTTCCATTTAACCCTCACATGCTAAACAATCTTGACCTTCAGCTAATGCCTTTAAGTCGATCTCTTGGATAACTTCTCTTTCAATTCTCTTAGATACTTTATCTGCTTTACCAATCTTTTCAGATCTGCAGTAATACAGGGTCTTGAGTTTCTGCTTCCA
Source organism: Ophiocytium majus (assembly GCA_032358315.1). Taxonomy (NCBI): domain Eukaryota; class Xanthophyceae; order Mischococcales; family Ophiocytiaceae; genus Ophiocytium; species Ophiocytium majus. The sequence goes on along the minus strand of JAULBY010038443.1, from coordinate 28,079 downwards.
TGCTTGGAAGTGGACAGCATGTAGATACTTGACGTTGACGTCTGGTCTGAAGAAAACATTGACTGATTGTGCTTGGTCAATGAACTCTTGTCGGTCTGCTGCATGCTCAATGACCCATCGCTGGTCAATTTCCATGGATGTTTTAAATACATCAAGTTGTAGTTCGTCGAGGAAGGTAAGGTGTTGAACGGAGCCATCGTTAGCGATGATACTGCTCCAGATTTCGTTATAGTCCATTTTAGGATCATTTTCACACACTCCTTTGATGATTGCATCTAGGTAACGATTCTTATTCAGGTGAGAACCTGATAAAGTATCTTGGCGATAAGCATTGGCACGATAAGGTTCAATAGAAGGACTAGTATTGCCCATGAGAATGGAAGAAGAAGCATTGGGAGCGATAGCCATAAGATGACTAAAGCGAAGACCAGTACCCTCAGCATCAGGCGCTTCACCTCTCTCAGATCCCAACTGTCTATTAGCCTCATTTAACTTAATCCTTATCTTACTAAACATCTGACGGTTTGCAACCTTAGCCATCACACCCTCGAAAGGAATGCTGTTACGCTGAAGGTAAGCATGGAAACCCAAAGCACCGATACCAATGCTGCGCTCACGCATGGCTGAGAACTTTGCTCGGCTGATTGTGTCTGGCGCATTCTCAATAAAATACTGTAGTACATTGTCAAGCATCTCAGCAATATCACGAAGGAAAGTTGGGTGATCTTTCCACTCATCATAGTACTCCAAGTTCAACGAAGACAAGCAGCAAACAGCAGTTCGTTCTTCGTTTGTTGGTAGAATGATTTCTGAACACAAGTTAGACTGGTGAACCTTCAAACCTCTGTCTTTCAACCACTGCGGTAGTTTACGGTTGGATTCGTCAATGAAGTGTAGGTATGGCTCGCCAGTTTGCATACGCAACTCTAGAATCTTTTGCCATAACTCACGTGCCGATACAGTCTCACGATGCTCGCCACTATTTGGATCGATAAGTTTCCAGCTATCGTCAAAATTTGGATCTAGCATTGCTTGTTCAATAATTTCCATGAACGCATCAGGAATGTTGATACCATGATGTAAGTTCAAGCAACGCATGTTCTGGTCGCCAGTTGGTTTACGTAGTTCTAGAAAAGGGATGATATCAGGATGAGATATATCAAGATAAGCAGCATAAGACCCACGACGAGTGCGACCTTGGCGATAAGCCAAAGACGAAGCGTCATACATTTTGAGATGAGGCATGACCCCAGTTGACTTATCGTCAGCTGAGCGAATACCAAAACCAATGCCAACACCGCCACCAAGCATACTAAGCCAGTTAGTTTCGCTAAGATTATCAACTAGACCCTCCGCTGTATCTTCAATGTAATTTAAAAAACAGCTAATCGGCATTCCACGTTTGCTGCGCCCAAAGGATAGGATAGGCGTAGAATACGACAGCCAGTGTCTGCTGGCGTGCTCATACAAGCGCTGAGCATGCTCAGGATTGCTACCAAATGTACTCGATACATAGGCAAACCTTTCTTGAGGTGATTGTTCTTCTTCCTTCATGTAGGATTCACGCAGTCGGATCTTACCCAACACGTCGAACAACTCATCACGTGAATAGTCAACCCTTATGCCATGCACAATATCTTCCATACTTACTCCAATTTTTAATTATTATTTACGAACTCTGATGCCATAGGAAATACCTCGGCAATAACTCTTGCGCACTCTCGTGCTACTTCCATGTGTTCTTTCTGTGTGCCGTTAGCGCTTCTAAGTTCAATGAAGTGAATCCATGAACGTAGCGTACCGTTTACGTATAGTCGAGATACTGTGTTTCCCTCAGGCAGAATTGCTCTTGCCTGTTCCTTGGCAATACCTTTTTGGATTGCTTCGGCATAAGTCTCTTTTACGTAGTTGATGATAAATTGCTGTTTAGCGTTCCACCATACCTGAAGTTCCGCATCACTTGTCTCGATTGAATTCTGTCTATTCTTAGTATCTTGAAGACGAGCATCACGAATGACGAAGTCTAGATCTTGTGTTGGGTCAGCATAACGCTGAGAGAATTCTTGAAACGAGAAAGAGCGATGACGCAACATCTGACGAGCGATGTCTCGAGTTGTTGTAACTTCAAGACATGCGGACACCATCTCAAGTGGTGACCAATGTTTATTGTTAATTAAGTAACGGATAAGTTTATCCGCTGTACTCATATTCATTTGATTAGATGGATTGCTAACTCGTGCGCAAAATGCAACTAGCTCCTGCATGTCCATCAATCCTTCGTCGTACATCTCACGAGAAGGTTTACTGTAACTGATAAGTTTCACGTCCATATTATACCTCAACATTTCTTCCATGTCGCAAAATGCATTTGCGCTTCTAAGCCACTGTATGAGTTTGTATTTATTAAATCTACAACCTCTTCGATTGTCTTTCCAGACATTACCATTTCATTGATATCTTTTTGTTCCACTGTCTCAGGCATCATACACACACGGTAACCAGCGGTGATGTATTTATTCAATTGTTTGCAGATGTCTTTGTTCCGTGGCTCATTATCCATAACAACAGTACAATTTGTTTTGATCTTCTGAATAGTGTCGATATCAAAACTTGCACCTGCCACTGCGATACAGTTGGGTAGGAACAATGAATCTACCTGCCCTTCAACAACGTAGATATGCTTTGAGAAGTCAACCCTCTCAAGACCATAAACCTTTTCCGCATCTTCGTCCAGTTTGATGGTATAATACTTAGGTTCTTCTGGACCGAAGGATCTACCACTGAACGCAAATACTTTACCATGTGTATTGAAGAAAGGAAAGATCAAGCGAGGATGATCATCATTTTCATTGGTAAACTTAAAGTGCACACTGTTAGTCCACTTTTTAAACTTCATACAGAAGTACATCAGCTGTAGTTTGTCCTTGGGGATTTTACGATCTAAAACATACTTAACTGCAGGATGGTCTTCAGGAAGTTTATCAAGACGTTTTAAGTCTTGCAGTACTGAGTCTTCAAGCACCGCCTCTGGCTTACGTTCTTCTTTGAACATCGGTGTTACGTCCTTGTGTGAGTTGTACCTCACAGTACCAGATTTATACCGTTCGATTACGTACTCGTCGTACAGGGTTTGATCAACAAACTTGATGAAGTTACCGATGTTCGTTCCGTATCCACAGTTGTGGCACATCACAAACAGGTCTGACTTCTTTCGATAGATGAAGCCACGTGCCTTTAGTTTGTTGGACGAACTATCACCGCAAACTGGGCAGGAATAGTTCCACAAATAGTCTTTCTTCTGCTTGAAGTTACGCAAGCGAGGAGCAAGCATATTTGCATACTTGGTATCAATGTATAACATAATTATAGTCTAAACGAAAAAGGGATAGAGTAATTATACCCTATCCCGTTTTAAAAAGCAAGCCTTACAATTATATTGCTATTTGATAAGCGCCAGAAATATCAAAGTGACTAGAAGTATCTGTTGCAGAAACTGGAGTTGAAGATTTCCAAGCCAAGTCTGTTGTGCTTCCAGAATAGTAAAGTTCCATTTTGGTTGCAGAAGGATTATCGTGCAATAAATCAGTAATTCCTGCAATATGATATATGGAAGATGTATTGGTGCAGTGTAAAGTTCCACCACGAATAGTCATGGTTGCAGCTGAAGGGAATGGTAGCGTAACTTGATATTGGCTAGCAGAACCAAAATCAGTAGTATTGGCAAAACTCACATTCATTCTAAAGTGACAGATTAATCCCTGAAGAACATAAGATGCAGTAGAAACAGTTCCAGCAAGAGTATTACCAGAAACAGTTTTGAATTGTGGGTCGAATGTTTCGTTGATAGAAACAATACCAAATGGGATACCACCTGGAGTTACACCATCTGATAAGCGAATTGGAGTTGTGCCATCGGTGTCATAAAAGACCTCACCTTTGGTTCCGATATAAGCAGCAGCTGATCTACCACCCATCTTATCAGCGAATAGTTTGAATGTTGTTGTCATTTTTATCTTTCTTATTTTAGCAATTTAGTGAACACATCAATATGACCAATCATGTAACCAAAGGCGCAAGCGACTCCAACAACATACCACTTCCACTGTTCTAGAACTGAGACACGGCGACTAACTTTTTGAATTTCGTCGCTGTATGCAGTCTTAATCTCTGCATGCTGTTTGGCAGAGAGAGCAGCATTTTCAGACATGCGCTTCTCTACTTCCTGTAACATACCAACGATTTCTCTATTGCCAGTAGTTATACGAGAATGTACTTCTTTGATGTCAGCCTTGACTTCAGTAACATCCTCTTTGATGGCTTCGACTTGTGCTTCCAATTTAGCGATTCTCTCTGTATCCATGGTTCACTCTTAAAATACTAGACCAGTACTTGGGAATCCACCAGCAGCAGCGTTAGTGTCAAAGTAGAATTGACCACTTGTTGCGGTAGTAGTGCCCACGTAATTATGTTCCAGTGTTGTGTTGATCAAACCAAAGGAAATAGCACATTCATGGTTACCAGTATTCTCAACATAACGGATACGAACTGGATAATACTTACCAGCAGTCATTTGTTTACCAGTAGAAGCCGAATTACCACCACCGCCACAAATTATTGCATTTGGTTGAGCGTACCCAGTGGTTGCAGCTGCGCCAATCCACATCATTGCATAATCGTCAACATTAATACCAAACGCATAGAAACCTGTAGTAGCAGGGCAGAAATAACCCAACCATTCCATTGTGAAATTTTCGTTAATATCAACATCATTTCCAAAACCTACAGAAGCGTCGCCTTCATATTCAGCTAATGTGTAGGAACCTGGAAATGTTGCGTCCATGTTAAAATCACTACCAAAGGCAGCACCTACATAAGTACGACGATACAAACCAAGTTGAGGTGAATTTAGTAAACTTTCTAATTCGTAATAGCCAGATACTGTACCATCTTCGTAAGTACTTAAACTGCCAAATGATAATGCTGGATAGTTATTACCTACAGGTGGATAAGTCCAAGCAGGAGCCGAAGCTCCTACTGAACTACCGATAATTGCTTGAATTAAACTCATATCGGTATCCTAATTAGTCGTTATCGAAAAGACCAGCACCAGACACAACCCACTTATCTGCACCGACCTTTAATAGAGTAGCCATTGAGTTCTGTGGGATTGCCCAGTAAGGACTTGTGCCATTAAAGCCAGCACCCCAAACTTCAGTAGTATCACTATTCTGACGATGGAATTCAATAGTACCACCACCAGAAACGAAAGTGATTGCAGAACCAACTGGGAAATTAGCAACAGAATCAGGTGGAATCACTACTATCATATTTTGTTCTGGGTTGTAAACATGTTTACCAATGTCAGCTGTTTGTAGAGTGTAGCTGGCATCGTAAATCAATCTTTGTGGGATTAGTTTGCTATCTCCAAGACCATCGGCAGAACCTAGCAATACTTCAATCATCTTAGTGCCATTAGTATCTACACCAGTTTCACCATTGTAGTAAACGCTATTAACAGTACCTTGTAAATTGAATGCCATCATAGCAAAGATAGCTTGGTCATAAACAACTACATAATCTCCACTACCTTCGCCATCACCGAATGAACCATCATAGTTGACATTACCGTTAGAGTAGTCAATACCATCAAAGCGAACCTGATAATATCCTGAAAAACTATTATCGATATACCAAACATTAGTATTATCTGTTGATTGAGAAACTAGACGGGCATGGAATTCGTTAGTGACATTGACTGGGTCTCTTGCTGTAACAAGCATACCTGCTTGTAGTGTAGCAGAACCAATTTTAAGATCATAATCAATGGAAAGTTTATTACCATCGATGTTTGCCATATAAGAAGAAGAACCTTTATTAGTGCTGATATAGTTACCATCGTCGTATTGATCGTTTAGACCATCATCGATGCTAAACTTTGGCCAATAGCCATTAGCAGCACGATATGGAGAAGCGAGGTGTGCAACACCTTCAATAGTGAACTCATCAATACAATCAGTACCAACTGAAGTAACTTCAAATGTAGCATCATCGCCACCGAAGTTTAATGTTAGAGTGTCACCAACTTCATAACCTGAACCACCCCAGCGTTGTTCCCAATTAATAATTACACCATTTTGATCGCAAGTGTTGATATGGATTGCCGCACCACCACCAGTACCACCATTAAGACCTTGTGCATCTCGTTTGTAAGTACCTGGATAGAAATTAGTACCACCACTTGTCATCTGAAGTCCAGTGATGTTACCACTAGTCAAAGAGTCAACTGTTAAAGTCACATCATTCACACCATCAGTACCACCCATCTGAGCACCATTGGCAATTATCTTATCGCCAACAGAATAACCAGTGCCACCAACTACTTGCACATCAAAAGTATCGGTATAATTAGCATAACCTGGATATGCACCTTCATCGTATGGGTCGATAATAAATTTTACTTGTGCGCTATAATTTGGATTGTCAGTAGAACCATCAGCATGAATCATGTTGTACTCTGGCCAATGCATACGATTAGTATCACCAAAGTGGAAAGCTGGATACAATGAACCAGCTGGTAGTGATTGTGTTAGTTTTTCAATGTTAGTATAGAACAAGTCTTTTGCAGCTTGTGGATTAGTAATTTTTTCATCTTGATCATTATACAAAACAGTGTCAATGAACTGACGAACGAAAGTTCTTAAGTCGCCAGTAGTTAAACCACCATCAGTTGAAGAATATACATTCAACGCAACTACTTGATTAGCTTCCCAACCGTTATTTTCATTCTCATCGCTATGGATTAAACCAGTGACATAGAAGTCGTCATTGTCAGTGTTTCTAGTGTAGTTGATATAGTCAACACGACCTTCAGCATCGTGAATAAAGATCTGTGCCATATCATATTCGCCATTGTTTCTATTTTGACGGAAGATATTAACACCAGCTTGGAAGCCACGATAGATACCATTAGTAGCGTCACCACCACCGATTGGTTTACCACCAGCAGTTATACCATCAGAGATACGAAGATCGCCTACTTCTGAATCATAGAATAGGTCGCCTTTAACACCGATGAATTCAGCAGCCTTGCGGTTACCCATTCTATCAGTGAAGATTTTATTGACTACATTTGCCATTTGTTTTCCTTTACTTATTGTAGATTTTTTGTTGTTCACGCACCCAGTCTTGAAGAGCTTTCAATTGCTCTACGTTCTGGTGGCAAATACTATAATTTCCGACTACTGTTTCTGTGACGGTAGAGAGTTTAGTGGCTGAGGTTCCTTCATCAGCAAGTCTGGCGGTGTCGGGAACTTCATTGCGACTGGCACTGTCGTGGAGCACGACGAAAGCATTAGGGATAGGGCACTTAGCATCAGACTCTTTAGTAATATACTTTGGTACTTCTTTAATGATAACATCGCCCTTCTCCTTAACTATTTGTACTTTTGTCACATACTTGGTGACAACTTTTGTTGTTGCTTCTGCTGATGCAGTTTCTTTCTTTGCCATCTCTAGTTTAGCTTCGGCGACTTTTGCTTCCCACTTTTCTTGATTAGAGATGCCGCCTTCCATGTAAAGACCAAAGGCTAGTATGATGATGGATGCTACTTGAATCGGTAGTCTGTATGTCGAAATAACTGGAATAAATTTTAGGACTGCAGATGCGATTAATCCACCTACGCCAGCTAAGACGATCAGGTGGAAGATCCAGAATGGTAGGAAGTCAAGCATCCACATTATTATTCCTTAAAATTAACAGCGGTGGTTATTAACTTTTTACGACGCATCGTTCCCTTTGGTTTGATGGTAGGTTCATCAGTGGACACTGCAGCTCCTGTAGCGTTTGCTGCAACTTCTTCCATGAACTTATTGACCACCATCTCTTCTTCAACTAATGTCACACCTTGTCTATCGATGACATCTAAAATTTCTTTGTAACGCTCTTCAAGTCTGCTCTCAGTGATTACAACTTTAGACTTGGAATATGATTCCTTGATGAGAAAGAATGCAGCAATCATATTCTTGGTGCGATTCTCTCCACCTGGGAGTTTGTTAATGATGCGCTTCATATTGAACACTAGTCTGTGTAGATAAGTGAATGCGCTCTTCTCTGCGGTAGTCTTTAATGTAGATGCTTTCTTAAGCACCTTACCCTTCTCGTCAATGATACCCTGCTTGTATGCATCCGTCTTATTGAACGGTGTAACGATCATAGACAGGATCTTATAAGCAATTAGGTTACTGACAATGATTGGCGTTGACATTAAATCTTCCTTAGCACCGATATCAATTTCTCATCGAGTATGATATCGCTAACTTGTAATTCGGTATCAGGGATTTGTTCTGGCATACGATTAAGATAAACCAAAATCGTAACCAGAACGTCCCAATATTTTTCTTCTATCTTATAGAACAGCATGCGAGTGGCAGCTGCTCCAAAGACATTATAAAGAACGATGATGTGATTCAGTATCAATCTCTCTCGAAGATCACCATTTAACTTGTATCTGGTGATTAGCTTCTTGAGATAGAGAAACTTCTTGAGGTCTTCTTCAAACTCCTGTAAGCTATGACACTGCGGATTGTCATAGTGCTGCATAGCATACAGGTTGAAGTTTTCCTCGTCACTCAGCTTCTGGTTTTGATTCACCGACAGCTGCTCCATCTTCGTCATCTTTCAACAATCTCTCACATTGCTGGATCGCACCGTTATACAGATTGATCTCAGCTTCAGCTTGAGCAATAGCATTACGCAACTGCTGTAGACGCTCACGCTTTTCTACGATTGCCTTTTGATATGTTTCAAGATCATTTTGAATTTTCTCTTTCAAGGACATAATGTACTCCACTAATAATTAAAATTAAGATGTACCGTTGATGGTAACACGAACGCTGTTAAGGATATGCCACTTAGCACCCAAGTAAATCAATGTAACTGCAGCACCGATTGTATCCATAGTAATGGAAGCGAAACCATTACGAGTGTTAGGGATGAAGGAAATAGTGCCAGCGCCAGCAGAGTGGATGATAGTTTTGATTTGACCTTCAGTACCGTTAGCCAATGCAACGCCAGTCATGTTACCGTTGGTAGAGTCCAACAATGTGATAGCGTTTGTCAAGTTAGCTGTCAAGCTACCGCCAGAACCAGTTACGGATTCAGGTGTAGCAGTGAAACCCAACCAACCACCAGAGATAGCAGCATTACCTGCAACTTCTAGCTTCTGGGATGGAGTAGCTGTACCGATACCAACTGAGTTAGCAGATACGTCAACGAACAATGCGTTGGTATCACCAGCGCCAGAACCTTTAACTTTGAAGTCGTTGGTGCTAGAACCAGCAGAGTTAACTGTGATTGGGGAATTTAGGTTAGCAAGGAAGTCTGCTACCGTTAGTTTCTTGTTTGTACCACCCTGAACGATGTTAAACAAGTCTGCGGACGCAGCGGAGGTCGCTGCGGTTAGTTCCGAGATTTTCTGATCTGCCATTTGTATTCTCCTATTCGATAATAATGGGCTTTAAAAGTAGGGACGCTTTGTTACAAACGTCCCACACATCTAGGTTAATAATGTAGATTTCAATTGTTAATTATTTAGTCGTTCCATGTTAGAGTAGCTGTGTCTGAAGTAACTTCCTTCGCACCATTGGAAGACTTAATCTTGACACGGTACATATCTCCGTTGTTCGATTGAGCCAGAGTTGGTGTCTCATATGTTGAAGATGTTTCTCCAGAGATGTTAACCCAACGTGTAGTTCCTGCAGCCTTAGACTGCCATTGGTATGATAGAGAACCACCACCACCGACGCTAGCTGCTACACCAACTTCTTTAGTTTGTCCAATATCAAAACCTTGGTTAGCAGGTTGAGTGCCGATAGTGATAGTATATGTTGCATCAGCTGCGATGGCATCATCCGCTGCATCACCAGCAGCAAGTGCTGTTTCAGAGATAGCTACAAGGTTTTCAGTCTTGTAACGAGTAGTACCATTGGAATCGGTGTAGCTACGGTATAACCACCAGCCTGGACCGCTGATACCACGGCTCTTGTTTTCATCTAACTTAGCTTCTGTTTGATCTACGAATACCATTGTAGTACCTTCTGGATAAAGTGTTAAATCAACCCAGTTTGGTCTCTTGTTGGTAGCGTCTGTTTTACCCCATAGTGGCATAGTAATTCTCCTTGAATTCTGTTTGTTATTTATTTAGCTGATCCACGATTCTTAGAACCAGCTGGACGACCACGACCACGCTTTTGCGCTTCTGGTTCATTATCGTCAGTACCAGTACTCATTCCAGTATCTGGGTTGTATTTGCGAGTAACGACAGTACGACCGTTCTCACGCTTGATCTCATAACGACCTGAGGATGCATCAGACTTCTTAGACTTCCAGTCAAAAGCATTCTCTTCGATTTCTACTTCTTCGTTCTGCGGTTTTGGTAGGTTTGCAGTCACTTTAAATTTGTGCAGTTTACCATCACCGAGTTCTTTGTGTGCCTTAATGTGAACTTCTTTACCATCGTTCTTCAACACTTTACCTTGCATCTTGTCGCCAGTCTTGGTGGCATAGAAGTCAACATGTTGATTGGATGGTTTGTGGATATCCATCTTAGCATGGTCAGGATGCATTACACCTTGAGATGCATACTCACGACCATTGACACGTGCTTCTTCGATAGCTTCAGTCTCTTCTTTACGTAGAAGTTTGAAGTCATGCGAATCAACTTTACCGTTTTTATTCTTATCGATCTTGTGTTGATTACCCTTTAGAGCTTCAACAAACGATGTGAAATTCAACATAGTTTCTTCCTTTTTATCTTCTTTTACATTTGTTGGATGACCATTGATTGGCTTCTTAGTAGCCTTGTATGCTTTGTTCTCTGGAGTACCCTTGATATATTTTCTATCTGGAACTGGAGCAACTGGTGCTTGCTCATGTAAATCAGCATGGCAAGATCTACCTGGGCAGCTATCAACGTGCTTCTTAAAAGCCTTCGCATCGTCATGAGACTTAAACTTGAAGAAAGCACCCTTATCAGATACACCATCAAATTCGCCCTTATGTTTTTTAGCGCCAGCCATTACATGGTCAGTGTCTTTCTTGTTTGGCTTGTCGCCATACTTACTACCATCGCTAACATGAACGAAGTGTTCTTCTGTTAGATCAGTTTGCTCTTTAAGACGTTGCTTAATTGCATGAGCTCTTTCTTCATGGTCTGCAGCTTTATTTGCATGCTTCTCAGCAGCATCAGAACGACCTTTTGAATCATGCCACTGCGAAAGAGAATCATGATGGTCTGCCATATGCATATGATGGGAGAACATATCTTTATTTCTCTGAGCTTTATCTGCTTTGTCTAAGTGACCTTCAGCATCTTTGTATACATCTTCAACGATAACTTCTTCATGGATCTTATAACCCTGCTTCTCCAAATGTGCTCTTGCAGATGCAGTTGCCTGATCTTTAGACTTAGTGGAGTTGGAGATTGTTACAGTGCGTGAATGCTTCTCGCCACCATCTTTGGAAACGCTGAAACCAATCTTGTGAGTTTGTCCGACTGGATCTGGAACATGGTACTCATCATCTTCACGTTGTCTCTTGGCAAACCCAGTACGGTTATCATTATAACCTTCGTTAGCGTTACCATGGCCATGAAGCACGTTACCCTTCTTATCAACGGTATACTGTGCACCATCTTTGTTCTTGACGATATGATAGTCAGAACCAGTCATGTGGACTTTAACTTTCTCTTTACGACCAGAACGATGTGTAATTTCCATCTGGTCTGAATTCTTTTCTTCCTTGACAGTAGATGGCATACCATTCTTCAAATCAAGAGTACCTTCAGATTCTTCTGGTTTACCCTTCTTTGCATTAGGATAGAACACTAACTCGCTAAATTTCTTTGCCATCTTACTCTCCAGATCTTGGCATAGATGCTTTAATCATCCATGCATGTTTCTTATGAACGTCTATACGACTAGCTGCAAAGTCAGCTAAACCTTGTTGGTTTGCGTCTGTAGCAGCGGTGAATAACTTATTTAGGCTAGAGATAACCTCAGCGTTAGCCACTGCAAGGTTGATCAGCATGTTACCAACTGACTCTGGCTTAACTGTATCTTCGCTAATAGTCTTGTGGTTATATAACTCCATGATACTTGCTGGCGCATAAACATCTAGTGCTCGTAGTTCTTCGGCAGCAGTATCAACTGAACCATAAACCTCAGCATAGATATCGCCAAAGAAGTCATGTAGTTGAGAGAAGTGAATACCCTCAACGTTCCAGTGGTAGGATTGTGCTTTGAAGTACATGATGAACTTGTTCGCCAGCACTTCTTTTAAGATTTCTTGTAGTTCCATATTAGCAATTCCACTTTCTTAATGCCAACGCTTTACGAGTTGGCTCGCCATTCGGCTTCTTCATTGGACCATCAACACCAGACATTCTGGCGCAAAATGACTTACGGCGATTGGCAGCTTTGCTACCTGCTTTCAGTTTTGATGGTGGCGTTGTTACTGGCGCTTGTAGGTTTCCACCTTTAGCGTTGTATGCGTCACGACCCTTTTGAGTTAGACCGCCAGTAGAACTCTTATGTCCTTTGGCGTCAATCGCAGCTTCATCGATGATGGTTTCTTCTTTGATGCACGATCCTTCAGCACATGGTGCAGTTCCAGGTTTACGTTTGTAACCCTTCCAGCAGTTACACTTTGATTCTTCAGTCATGAAGTCTTTAAATGATAGCATGTTATTTCCCTGCCTTTGGCTTTAGACGATCTTTTTCTAGTCGACGAATGCGTGGCACCATCTTCATGGCAATGCGATTCATCACTGGCTTCATGTTTTGCACTCGTTGCTCTAGACGTTCTTTCTCAGAGACAGACAATTGAGAAAGTGGCTTCTTGGCAAACCTTTGCTTCATCATCTTAATAGCCATTCTACGTGCTCTGTTGTTCACAGTCTTGCTATCAGAAGTCTTATGTAATGCAATCTTTAAACGACGCTCACGTTTTGCTGCAGTTCTTTTGAAACGAGAACCAGCACGAATACGTTCTGAACGAGATAGTACTTCGTTCATCATGGATTCTTTTAGTGGATTGTCTTCATCTTCAACTTCTTCGCCAGTCTCATCATCAAGAACAGTGACTTCGTTATCTTGATATACATGATCCATGATGTCTTCATCTGATAGACCAGCGACCATCTTTTCAATTTCATCATCAGAGATGTTTGCCGCTTCAAAGTCTGCGTCACCCTGCACACCTGATTCTGGGAATGGGATTGCATTCTGAGAAGCCTCCATTGAGTCTTCTAGTTCTTCATTCTCACCTGGCTCTTCTGCATGAGGATCTTCTTTCTCAACTTCTTCATTGGCAAATGTTATACGCTTAGGATGAACCTTGCGCTTATGGGTCTTACCGTCGGATCCAACTTTAACCTTAACATCATAATCGGAAGCATCCATATCTTCTGTAACATGTTCTCCACCTTCGCAGCAGCATGGTTCTTTTTTACACACTGGGCAAATTTCTGCTTCGCCAAGTTGGTGTTTGATCTTCATCTTACGAAGATGGTCTGGATCATCAGTGTGACCAGTTCTCATCGTTCTACGATTTGTAGTTTGATTTTGAGCAGCCATTAACTTAGCGTAGTCGCCTGAGCGGAGAATGCCTTTGGACATATTATTGTCTTTCGTTTTATCTACAACGTCTTCCTTTAACTTACCAGTTAATAGGTTGGCGTCATATTTAATGTTAACTTCTTTTGCCAATTCTAGCATACGCTTAACGATAGCAAGAGATTCTGGATTGAGGGCTTTACTTCTAACTTTAGTCAAGCCAAGATTAACAAGTTGCTCTGGGTTAGACATGGTCTCTGCCTTGTCAACTCCAAGCATAGTTGCGATAACACGTGCAACTTTAAGTTCATCGGAATCGTGTAGAGTCTTATTAGTCAGTGCTTCTTGCATATCACCTGGACCCTCTTTCGGATTAGTATATTCTGCCTTGGTTTTTTCCATTTGAGTAATATGGTCTTGAATGTAATCATGATGCTCAAGATCACCAAGATTGCTCAATGCTTCTTTGGCACGGCTCACGTGATTCATAAATTGTTCGAAGCCATTACCATCAAGCTGTTGCGTAGCATGAGCAGCAATCTCGTGACCCATGTAGTCATCAGTTGCCTTCAATGCATTTAGGATAGCAACTGGATCGCCACCTTTGTGGATTAGATCATTGAATGCTTGCACAGCATATTGATCATGGTGAAGGTACTTAGATGTGTAGCCTTTATAGCTAATCTCATCACTACCTTCAAAATTCTGAAAGTCTTCTTGCATTTGTGTATAAGTTGCAGAGACTTCGGTTAGCCATTTCTTTTGCATAGTTCCCTCTTGGTCAACCACCGTTAGGTAGTTAGTTCCTCTGTCAACAATCTCGTAGACACCTTTGACATCTTCAACTAGCTCACCTAGTTTGAAGATTTCATTATTGCGGTACATCTCACGGAGTTCGTTGGCTTCGAATTTAATGGATTCTTTAATGACATCGAGACCCATACCAGCACGGATCTCGTTCATTAAACGCTTGGCATCAACTGTAGTAAGAGTGTGAGGAAGACCTCTCTTAAACAATTCTAGATCGCCCTTCTTGGCAGCTTCACGCATCTTAGTGCCAGACATACCAGAAGCTGAGTCGCTATCTGGGTCACGCTCACCTGCAGAGACTACCTCGATTGAATCATAGTGGTATTCTTTACCATTGTAATCGTTGAGAAGTTTCTGGAATGATGCAACACGGTCGCTGCCTGCAACCATGACGAGATTTTTATATTTCTTGTTTAGTTCTTTTGCTGCTTCAATAGGAGTTCTAACTTCTGCACTTGCTGCATGGAAGTTTATGTTCGGGAACATCCTCTTAAGGAAGTATACCTTACGAGCAACAGGGAGGGGATTTGATTTCTTGTCCTCAGTCTTTGAGGCATAGATGACATGGTCGGCGGTTTTGCCAGCCAATTTCTTGACGGCATTTACCAAGAGTTCGTGACCTGTCGTTGGCGGCTGGAAGCGACCAAAGGCGAAGACGACTTTCTTCGAAGGAAGTTCTTTTATTAGTTGTTTGAATTTCTTCATTTTTACCCATCTACAAAAATATACAATCAGACTTATTTAGTCATTTTATCTTTGCCAACCTTTAATAATATCAGGAGAGAAGTTAGACTGGCTAAATTCCATACGGTTAATAATCTTGACAGCGCCACCTGATAGGTGGTCAATGGCAACGAAACCTTCAACTCCAGTCACTTTGAACCCATTGGTAGTCTTCAGGAAGGTGGAGATATGACCAGCCTGATTCATCTTATCGACAATCATATGCTTGGCATCTACCAAAGTATTGGCTAGATCGAATATCTTAACGATCTCTTTCTTATCATGGTTGGCGAAGAATGCCATAATTTCTTTACGCTTTGCTTCACCAGCAGCTTTACCCTTCTCGGTCTTCTGCTTTGGTTCTAGCTTAGCATGGATGTAGTCAAATAGTTCTTTTACGTATTTGCTTGTATCAGTAATCTTTTCACCCGCACGAATCTTACTATTACCAAAGGTTTTAACCAGCAGCATTAGATCTGGATTCTGGCTAATTGCATTTAGCGTACCAGTTTGAATAGAAGACAGAAGACTTTCTGCCTTATTGATGATACCATCTAGTTTGATTGTCTCTGCTTTTGTAAAGGTAGCAGTACCTGAATAATCTTTGTAGTTCGCATCATCCATCCAGATGCTTGGGACTTGTTTGAACTTCTCAACGATACCTTTACCAAAGGAAGCAGACATCGACTCGAAGCTATTACCAGTGTAAGTAGTATGCCATACTACACCAATCTTGGCTTTCTTAATTTGCTTGGCTAGATCGCTCTCAGCTGGAACGGCATAAACAATAGTGTTAGGGTGGAAGGTAACATACTTGGATCCTTCTATAGTTTCTAACTTTAGGTCTGATTGGGTGAACATCAAGTCACCCTGATATACACCCTTCTTAATACCTAGCTTGCTAAACTCTTGTAACGCTACCTTAAACTTTGCAGCTAGATCGCCTTCTGTATCAGCGTCAATCTCAGCAACTGTTTTATAAATCTTTGGCTCTTTGTTGAAGACACCCTTCTTTGCGATAAAGAATTTCCCATCACGTGGGTCAATACCAGCAAAGATAGCTGGCGCACCATCCCACTTTACAGTAGAAGTAACCTTGGACTTCGCACTGCTGGCAAGCATATCACGAAGGTCACGTAGAAATTTAATTGCTTGTTTTGTACCAGCCACACCCTCGTTGAAGATCAAGTCTTCAAGGTGTTCCATGTGAGTATTTTTATCCTCTTTAATAAAACTCTTTAGTGTTTTCATTTTATTGTTCTTATACTTCCATCAGGATTTGCGAAGAATGCTTCGAAGGTTACGTCTGCGAATTCAGTCTTCAATCTTAAAAATTCTTTCAGGTTGCTCATCGAATCATCGAACAGCCTAACCTTTGAGTATTGTTTTGTATTTAGATAGTTGCGAATGATGATTGCTTTCTTGAAGGCTGGGATAAACTCACCTTCAATGTTACCAGCACGTTCAACTCGAACCTTGTCGATATCGAAACCATACTTGCGGAAGGTTGCTAAGAATTTATCTTTGTCGTCGAAGTTTGCTCTTGCCGTAATGATGACAACTTTACTGTTAGGATTCTTTACAGAGTTAGCTAAGATTGCCTTAGCCTTTGCCATCATTCTTTGTATTGGCTTTGACTCATGGTAGAATTTATGAGCATCCCTAAACTCAGAGAAGTCAAACTCTTCACCAGCCTTCAACGTGTAGGTATTGAATTCGTTGTTGGTTAGTTTACGGATAACCTTACCGTCTTTTTTAACAGCGATCTGGGCTGTGGTATGGAACAGCGTGTCGTCAATATCAAATATTGTCAGACTACCTGTTTTCGTTTCTTCTTTTATGTATTCACTAAACCTTTTCATACGACTATTATACCCTAGTTCTTATTATTTGTAAAGTTGTATTTTCGCAACGAGTTGTATTTTTACAACGAATAACACCCTCGCCAGCAGAGGGTTTTAGTCCTTAATTTTGGTGATGGCGGTCGGCGACTTATTCATCGTGAACCCCATACGGTTATTTGTTGGGTACGGTGCGCTACTAGGCGAACCGAATTTGAACTCAGCATCGGAGAATGCCTTGACACTGTAGTAAATCGAAGTGCCCTTCAAATCCATATACACCTGTTGGATGTTCAGAGTGTTGGCAGTCATGTTCAATAAAGTCTGAGCATGATTAGTTGAAGTGTTCAACCACTTAACCATCTCGGCTGTCATTGGATAGTGAAGCAAACCGTAACGAACACGATCATAACCCTTACCCATAATGCGCTTGGAAACATCTACGTTAATTGTACTGCTGTAACCAGTGGCATCATAAAACTCTTTAGCATACTTGCGAAGGTTTTCGTATGTACCCATATTCACTACAGCAGTTTCCATCTGTGCTTGTGTAGGAAGACCACTTGTATAACCAGTCTTAAGATCTTTATGCTTAAGAAGTTTAGTCAA
This sequence comes from Ophiocytium majus, assembly GCA_032358315.1. NCBI lineage: Eukaryota > Xanthophyceae > Mischococcales > Ophiocytiaceae > Ophiocytium > Ophiocytium majus. Next base: position 10,485 of record JAULBY010038443.1, on the reverse strand, counting down.
CGCTTTCCAGCCAGGACTATTTAAATGCTCAGCAGCTTTCAGTGGACCCCAATACAATCCATTCTTTTCTTCAGTGGATAAATGATAGATTACCCATGATGGTTTGGCTAGTTTGATGTCAAGATTTGTAGACGTTCTAATCAACTCTTCAATGACAGGCATTAAAGAAGTGATAGAAGGTTTACCGCCTTGACCAGCCTTCGCTGAAAACTTTTCGTCTAGTCCCTGCTTTGTGACTAAGATATAGTCAATCAGCTTCTCATTACCAACAGGAAACTTTACTGCTCTGTACTTCTTACTATGTGTATGTAGAAGCCATGCTGCACCAGTTATCTCACCAAAGTCTTTTAGAATAATGTTATAATCTTCTTTACTTAGAGTCCCAGGTTTTGAAGGGAAGTTATCCTTACCTGCCAATGCCTGTTCATAGAGATATTCGCATGCTGTTACTACAGCTGGGGTTAACCCCATAGTCTTCAATCCACTCTTTACCTTTGTGGTCAAGGAAGTCAGTGTGACTTCCTTGCCGTCTGCTATTCCAAAAGCAGTAGGTATGAGTTGTTTATTTTTAACCTGCGACACAATAAAACTCCCAACAATATAATTTATTATTTAGGTCGTTTCGCAACACGTTGATATTTCCTATCCCACTTTAGAATATGCTGGGTTAGCTTCGGCAGGGCATCATTCCCACGGAAGTTATTATCGAACGCTTTGAGAATCATACCAAAGGTGCGAGAGTCTCGCTTGGTCTTACAACGTGCAACTAACTGGGCAACTGGTATGTTTGGTCTATTGGTATAGTACTCGATCAATACGCAGTGTGCGTATGCCTGAATCTCGTCGTAGTCACTGAAGTACTTACGAGTCTCATTCTTCTTAGCTGACTTGGTTTTTCTATGGGGTAGATAGTACCCATTATACTCTTCAGATCGTCTCTCGTATTGCATGAAGTGTATCATCTCGTGCATGAGAGTCTGAATGAAACGAAACTTGAATGCATCCCATGATCGTGGGCTGAACTCATGCTTGTTGAAATTGTTGCTGTGGATTTCTATGGTGGACTGTCGGGTTTCTGGATCGTAGAGACCACCGACTGCTACAAACTCGTTGTAGATTTTGGCTTTGGATTTGTTTGGGAGAAAGTCTACCTTAGTTCTCCACTTACGAACATAGTTCTTTAGACCAACTGAATCGTTGCGATAGTTGTCTAGGTCATACCATATCTTTGATGGAATGAGTTTAGCTCTGAACGGACGCTCATAGAAGTTGAGTAGTTCCATCCAGTCGAATTTACAGTGTTCAAGGAAGTTCATTGCCATATTTTACCCCCTCCATCGACAGAAGTCAATCCATTTATTTAGGGATATATGGTATTGGGGCTTCCATTCCACGCTCCCAGAAGTATAACTCTACCTCTGGTGGAAGAACCTTTCGTAAACCTTTCAATACTTTCTTGTTATCTTCGTAGTGGCGTTGCACCTCTAGTTCGATAATCTTGGATGCCTTGAAGTTCACGACATTTTCAATATTTCTGGATTCGTTCAGCAGATGGAAAGAAAGGATTCGGTCTGGGTAGTTAGCCTTCAACCAGCTGTCTGTAATCTGATAGATCCTAGTCTCAGACTTACGTGCCGAGATAGCATGGAAGGTTTCCTCCACTGGCTCAATCATCCTTTCGGCATTACTGTACCAATCGTAGAGGAAGTCCTTCCTAGCCTTTCGTTCGTCGCCCTTCATCTTTCCCCACTTCTTTTCAGAGGCAGGTGGTTGAGCAGCGAGAACGCCATCGATATCGTAAGATACAATCATAGGAAATTTAGTTTAACCTTGTCGGTGTTTAGGATGTATTGTTTCTGCGCCAGCCAAATCTTCTCACGTTTCTCAACGGAAAGGGAAGCAAACCTCTCAATTGATTCAGCAATATCAGCAGGGAAACACCAGACCAAACCATTGTTACCTTGTGGTGCGCAGACAGGAATGCCAGCATAAACTGCATGGTAAGCACGACCAGTGCGCCAGCCTGAACGCTTATGCTTGTCGTCATAGACAGCAAGGCAACCATGATACTTCTGATAGAAGGCACGACGATCTCTTTGCTGCGGATTCTCAACAATGTTCAACCCAACGTAGTCTGACCACTCAGCCTCTTTACCTGCAACCTCAAGGAAGGAAGATTTAGTATATTCTTTGAAGTGTTTGGTGCGACCACTTGGGCGACCGATATAAACAACTTTCTCGATCTCACCAGCATGAAACTCTGCGAACTCCATACCTGCTGCCATTGGCAAGTCGATAGTAGTTGAGCCAGCTGGACACTTCAGAATAGTGGCAACCTCACTTGGTACTGCAGCATTAGCAGCAATAGTCCAGCGTGACCAGTTTTCGTTTGGTAGCAGTTCCCACAAGAATGGTAGGTCTGGGTCGTCGTTTAGAAATACAATGTTGCCTTTATGTGCGTTGATCATCTCAACGGTCTTGTCCCAATACTTCTGATAGAACTGTAGGTTAGTCCCACCAAACTCAAGAACAAGAGTATCACATTCTTGGTACGTATCAAACGATTCGAAGCCATCGTCTTTGGTTGCGTCTGTGGGTTCAGACAAAGGTACGATGCGCATCCCAGCACCTAGCACATTCTTGAAGAACGCAACTCGCTTTTCAACCCATGCGCCACGGACACCGTTCTCTTTATTGGTTAAACCAATTTTACCAGATACTCTGCGGTATCCAATTTTCTTTCCAGTATTGGTAGAGTTGGCTGAGTAGAACCACTCAAGCAACCTTTCCTCTCCCAAAAATTCGTGTAGCGACATGTGTTATCCTAATGAAAAATGCGCCACACAAGGTGGCGCTAGTTAAGTAGTTGGGTATCAAACAGAGATACCGTTAGCCTTTAGCTCTGCTGCGAACTCGTCTTCATCAATCACGACATCAGAAGTGTCGATGATACGTTGCAGTTGAGACTTTTCAAGTTGGGTCTGTACCTTCTTAGATACACCCTTTGAATTTGGTCCAGGGAATGCAAGCATGCCACGTTCAAGTTGATTGAACTTAGACAACCAGTGTGGGTAACCAATCTTTGGACCACCGTCTTCACGCTTGGTAAAAATTTCTTGCCAGATATAGTACATATCTTTTGATGCGATCGTTTCGGCAGACGCCAGTTCGGGACGGTGCTCAACGAAGGCATCGATGCAACGCTTTTGACCCTTGGACAACTCAGAATATTTTAACATATTTACCTCTCAAAGTGTAGTGTGTGTTTTACAAAATGATGATTTCTCAACCATCTAACCATTATTATACAGGAAACCTGAATAAAAGTAAAGCATTTTCTTACAAGTAGTTGCAAATTTACAACGACCCGAAACCCTCTTATTCAGAGGGGTTTAGCTCAATCAGAATCTCGTAGATCGGAGTTTCGCCAGACTCAGAAGCCTCAAGCCACTCAGAAACGATTCGGGACGCCTCAGAAACGGATTCACACTCTAGCGTAAAAACCGTAAAAAATTCGTCCGTAATTTTCACCCTTATCATAATCAACTCCTAAAGAACACTTATTATACCCTAAGAGTGATTATTTGTAAAGTATAACCCTACACTTTGCAAGGTTATCCGAAGAATGATTCCAAGCTGGACTTCTCAGCCTCTGGGTGATATTTTGCAAGCATCTCTTCACCGTTCGTTTGACTGCGCAAGTAGTCATACCACTCATCGCTATCCCACATACCAGCGGAGACACCATTCCATAAAGCACGTTGCTCTGGGTGTTCCTTGTTCTTACGACGAGACTCAACAAAGTTGTAACGTGTATCTTCGTATTCCTTAGTACCCAACTCCAACATCTTCTCACGGAAGTAGCAAACCAAACTGATGCGCTCTGCTTCATCATCAAGCATCTCGATTGGTGCGTTACCGTGCATCACCTCGTGGTTGTTAATCAACAGCAAGTCACCTGGACGCACATTAACAGCAACACGATACTCTGGTGCAATCAAGTAGCCACCTTTGTAGTTACCGTTGTTTGATAACACCAACAAGTTTGATAAGCCAGTATTCAAGTCACCTGCATCAAAGTGAGCAGCAGTGCGGAAAGTCTTGTTGACAGTAACAGTAGTGAATGGTGTATCTGGAACCAAGAATGATGGGTCAATCTTCTTAGCAGCTTCCATCTGATTGTTGTAGCGCCATGGCATCATCTCTTCAAACGCTCTTGCCAAACGCTGCAAGAATGGGTATGACATTTTGAATTTGTCAAAGTGGTCACGAGTATAAGAAGTTGCACGTCCGAATGGGATACGTGGGTAGCGATCGAACCAACCAGCAACACCAGAGTAAACAGAGTTGGCGTAAGTAGTTGCGCAGATTAAGTTTGCAGTAACACGTTTAGCTTCAGCCTGTGCAGCATCTTGTGAAAGTTTACGAGTAGCATCTACCCATGCCTCAAAGTCAAACTGTTCTTTCTCTACACGTTCTATAGACCAGACGTTGGCACGATTAGAGATAACCTCTTTCTTACCTTTGTGTTTGGCACGGATCTCATCGATAGGATCTTCACCGACCAAGTTAAGAGTTGGCTTCAGGAAGTAATCAAGAATCTCATATTCATATTCCTTGACCCACTGACGATTACCAAGAGAACCTGCACGTGGTCCAGCAGCAGTGCCACGGTTTTGAGTTTCTTGTGCAGCTTCACGCAAACCGATGTATGCTTGGTCTTGCATCTCTTTCGAGAAATAGTTCTTGCGGAACTTGAATGCGATACGCAACTCGTCAGTACCCTTATCGCAAGAAGCACAATCTGATTCGCAGGTAGCCTGTGATGCAACGTCACAGTTAGCTGGCATATAAACATCACAGTCTTCTTCGACTAGGATGTCATAGTGGGACTCGTCAAGGAATTGACCCAACAGGTGGGAACAATCATGCTTACGATCTGCTACGATTACTTTTACCATTTTCTTCTCTCTTTCTTAACCGAAGTTAAATCCCTCACCAGAGATTCCCTTCATACGTTTACCGAATGTTGTTTTGTCGAACATTGGACCATCATCAGTACCAGCATCAGCAATACCTTCTTGTGCACTCATCTCTACATTATACAGTTTCATCTTACTTCTGTCAACCCCTACAACAAAACGCTTGTAGTAGTTTGGATCAGAGTAACGATTCTTCAGTTGCTTAACCATAATCTGGTTCAACTGTTCCAACTCTTCTGTGCTAATCAGGGCAACCATAAAGTCAACTGTCGCTGGCAAACCGAACGATTCAGAAGTATCTTCCAGACCTGGATCTGAACTGGTGAAACCAGAACGAGTCGTTTGAGTGGCAGATAGAATCGGCAAGTTATACTCAACGGCAAGACCACGAATCTCTTCAGCAATGCTCTTGATATATGTATAAGAGTTTACGTTGGCTCCTTGCTTCAAACGCTGAGAAGCGCAGATATTCAAGTAGTCAATAATGACGATGTCTGGTGTGAAGTCTTTCTTCATACGCAGTTCTTCAAACAATGCTCGGAAGTGACCAGCATGAGCACTCGCTGTAGGATATTCCTTAACGATAAGTTTACCCTTAGTCTTGTCTGCAATCTTTGCTACACGGTTCTCGAAAATTTCTTTATCAATAACCTTCAATTCATCCATCGTCATATTCAGCAAGTTAGCATCAATACGTTCAGCGATACGCTCTTCAGCCATCTCCATAGTTATGTATAACACATTTAAATTCTGTAAAAGAACAGAAGCTGCAACGTGACACATAGCCAACGACTTACCAACACCAGTGCCAGCAAGAATGACGTTCAAAGTCTTCTTGGACAAACCACCTTTGGTAATCTTGTTAAGAATATCAATATCGAATGCAACCTTCTCTTCAACACGATGGTAGAAGTCGAATCGTTCATTCGCATCATCAATGTAGTCATGACCAATGTGATTATCAAACGAAACTGCCAAAGCATCGGACAACAAAGATGGGATAGCATCTTTAGTCTGTACCTTATCACGACCCTCGATAATCTTAATCGAATCCATGATGGCAATATAGACAGCACGTTCTTTACAGAAGTTTTCTGTCTCGTTCAATAACCAGTCAACGTTGGTGTCATTATTCACCAACCCATCAATCAACCCTTCCGCTTCACGAACTTCTTGTTCGTTCAAATCGGTTCGGTTAGAAACTTCGATAGACAGGATCTCCTTGCTGGCTGGCTTGTTAAACTCACTGAAGAATTTAACAAACTCAGTAGCAATGACACGCTCTGTCTTATCTGCGAAGTATTCAGTCTTTAGGAATGGAACAACTTTTCTGCAATAGTCTTCATTGAAAACCAAGTTACTCAGGATTGTTGTCTCTACTCTCATCAGTACCGCCTTTATAAATTAGATCTTTATTTTTCAATGCTTGTTCAATTAGTTCAACAAGGATATCACCAATAGTATTTTCAAATTCTTTTTGCTTGTTGACTTTAACATCACCTTCAATAATGTTGTAGTCGAAGCGCAAGATTGGTTCGTTCTCATCGGGGAACTCAACTGCCCCGAAGTTGAACACTACGTCATTGAATTCAGAATCGTAGTCACGGATGGCAACCATGTAGTAGCCATCAAGAGTGGTATCTGGAGATACCTCATACCTCACTGTGGTCATCTTCTAACTCCTCTTCAGTTTCAACAGCAACAACCTCGTCGCTACCAAACTTATATTTCTTGGCAACGAACTTGTCTAGCTCGGCAAGAATCTCTGGAGTGAAATACTTGTCTGGGTTTTCATTAATGTTCTTACCGAACAACTTCTTACCGTCTGGCAATTCAATACGACCACCTTGCGACTTCCAGATACCTGCTTCGATAGCAAGGTCAAGTAAGCCATGGTGACGATCAAGACCAGTAGAGAATGACAACTTGGTTTCAACCATTGATTGTTCTTTAGTGAAGCGAGACTTCTCTAGCTTACACTTGATAATGTTACCGATGACTTCAGTACCGTCTTTGTCTTTCGACTTTGACAAGAACACGATAGTAGATGCGGCATACTTCAAACCATCACCACCACCCATTGTCTTGGTAGGAACGTAAGCACCAACAACAGCGTAAGTATGATTCGTGACAATCATCGCAACGTCAAGTTTAGCCAGCTTCAAAGATAACACACGGAACGCACCACGAATCAACTGAGCACGTGTCATATCTCGTGTCTCTTTACCTTCAGCAATGTCTTCCATCTCTTTAGTAGTTGACAACATACCCATCGAGTCAAGACCCATCAACAATGGTGGGCGATCTTTCTTAGGTGTCTTGTCATAAGCATCAAGAATTTTAACTGCTTGATTACGAAACTCTTGTACAGTTGACACAGGAACGATGACGAAACGCTTAACGTCAATACCTCGTTCAATCAACATGTCTTTGGTCAAAGCACCTTCGGTTTCAAAGTAGACGACTCCAGCTTTGGGGTTGCTTTGTAAAAAGTGTTTACAGATTCCCAACGCATAGAAGGTCTTTCCTGTTGAAGACTCTCCTGCAAGTGCAGTAACCTTATTAGAAGGTAAGCCACCATGCAAGCTGCCAGACAATAAAGCATTGAACGCATAACTACCTGTATCAATAAAGCTAGCAGTATCACCAACAACGCCATCATCAGCAAGTCCAGCATACTCATTGTCCAGTTCTTTAACGATTGATTTTAAAAAGTCCATATAATTTCTCCAGTATTTACATTAGTATACATGATTGGTAGTCATTTGTCAAGTTAGGCAAAGAACGATTCCAACGATGATTGCTCTTCCACTGTCCAACCTAGTGGTCCAATAACAATTTGCATAGCGTCTAGAAAGACCTTCTCAAACTGTTTCTCATAATCAACGTAAGTATGTAGGTTCAATTCTTTTGGAAGATTACCTACGAACGAGATAACGTCTTCTTGAATAGGGTTTGGCTTCTTCAAGTAAACGAATTTAATTTTATCACCATCACGAATCAACTGATGCTGCGATAACAATCCCTTATCCTTTATGTAGTGGTTATGCAAGAGCGCACCACGAACATGGATAGGAGTTGACTTTGCATAGATGCTATGCGTACCAGCATAAGTCCTGAGACCATTCACGCCACGAGGGAATGCAATGTCTTCAACTGGCATCTTGTAGAATTCAGCACGGAAGTCTTCAATATATTTCTGCAAGTCAGATTGATTACCACGAAGCACAACATTGATGGAGTCTTTCAACTTATCACGAATAACAGCTGGTGTAGATGACTTGATCATCTCAAGACCCATCACCTTCAGTTTAGGTTGCGCATACTGCACACCTTCAGAGTTGTGGACGTTAAGGATGTATCGCTTCTTCGCAACCCACAAACCTTTATCAGCCAACACCTCTCGCTTCATCTGCATCTTCTGATCATACGCATTCATATACTCAGCAAGTTCTTCATAGCACTGGTCAATAAATGGTTGAATCTTATCTTCACAAACTTTATCCATGAAGGTAATCACCTGTGCACTATCGGTATTATCACCGTAGACTTTCTCAACCAATGATTCGAACGTCAGATAAACTGAGTCAGTATCAATCGCAATGACGAAGTCTTTACCTTTGGTGCCGAGGATCTTGTTCATGAACTCATTGAGTTTGTTTGCGATCCAACGGATGGACAACTGACCAGACAACGTGATACCTTCAGCCATACGGATATCAAAGTAACGGAAATACTGGTTGCCCATCGCACCATAAGCAGAGTTCAATGCAATCTTCATCGCCATCTGCAGGTTGTTCAGTCGAGAGATTTCTTTCAACAAGTGCTTCTTACTCTTGTCATTCTGATACTCTTGCTCAACCTTCAGCATCTCTTTCTTAAACTTAGAACGATTCTGATACATCTCTTCCATCAAAGAAGGCATAAAACCACGCTTCTCTTTCGTATACATGACACCGTTGGCGGTCAACGTTGCGTTTCGTCCAACAGCATCACTGGTGTCCATCTTCTTATGTAGCAGTTTCTCCACAGTCACAGGCATACGTCCAGGTAGCAAAGTCTCTGGCGAAATGTTATACTGCATAATCAAGTGAGGATACAGAGAGTTCAAGTCAAACGAAGCCACATACTTGTGCATACCAATCAACGGATCCTTAACATACGCACCTTCAAACGCTGTGTCCTTTCGGGAAGAAGTGTTGTGAGGAATAACAATGTTGCGGTCACGTAGATGATTATAGATGATGGCATCCCACATACGTACCTGAGAGAATACGTCTTCCATATTAATCTTAGCGTTATACGCCATGGTCATCTGAAGTTCAAGCAGACGCATCTTGTCTTCAAGTCTGTCAACCAACCCTACGTCTTGAATGTTATAGTCAACAAACTCTTCCCAGTAGTTAGTATAGAAGTCCTTGAATGATGTGCCTGGATTTTCTTTCTTGCGTTCACCTAGTTCAACGAATGCAATGTGGTCCAACTTATAGGACTCTTGGTTGGTGTATGTATATTTTTTGTACAGGTCGTAATAGTCAATAGAATTAATACCCACAATATCATAGCAGACTTCCTCATTACCTCTTACCTCAATTTTACGTTCATTGATAATGTTCCATGGCGAAAGTTTCTTAGACCAGTCTTCGCCCAGCACGTTGTTAATGCGACGGACAAGATATGGAATATCGAACAACTCAGTGTTCCAGCCAGTGACAACGTCAGGATATTTACTACGCCAGAATGAAATGAACTTACGCAGCAACTCTTCCTCGCTAGTACACTCAACGTACTTGACGTCAGATGAAACTTTGTAGGATGGTTGGCTTGCGAAAGTTGTGATTTGTTTTGTGACGTTATCTTGAATCGTAATCAGTAGAACAGATTCATCAGCTTTCAGAATATCAGGAAACCCTTCTTCGGTTGAAGTCTCAATGTCAATCGTGTAGATTGTCATCTGCTCTTTATCCCAACGAATTTCATTACGGAAGGTGTCGCTGATATATTGATACTGCCAGTTAGTGTTACCGTAGATAGCGATGTTGTCGATGTCTTTATACTTCGCCATGAAGTCACGTGCGTCACGAATAGAACCTGGATGCACTTCATGAACAGGAGTGCCCTCTAAAGTTTTCCATGGAGTCTCTTTGGTTGAGTGACCAAAGGTTGCATAAAGTGTAGGTTGAAAGTCTTCCTTGAACTTTACTGATTCACCATTCTCGTACCCACGAATAAGAAGGTTGTTTCCGTAGGTGTAGACGTGTGTATAAAAATCCATTTAAACTCCATAAAGTAGCATCATCGCATCGTACGCACAGTCATGTACTGGATCATGCTTAATAACATTGTGTCTTTGAAAGGTTGGGTGCTTAACTTCGCAGTAGCCATCCTTCGATGTTGCGCAGAGTAAGTCAACTGCAGTGCGAACATCTCGCCAGTTATTATACGGGAAAATTAGTTCTTGGTCAAGTTGACGTGTAAGACTGTCAATAACCATTTGATCAAG
>JAULBY010038432.1:0-14007 GCA_032358315.1 Ophiocytium majus | reverse complement strand
GCGCGTGTAGGTGTGGGGGCTGTCTGGTGCTTTTCACCAGGTGGGCAAATCACCCCACAGGCTTCGGCCTGGCATTTGCCCCCAGCCATGGCCAACGGCAGTTTCTGGGCTTAGCAGCCTTTTAGGTTTCTTTCACAAATCTACAACAAGGTGGCTGGGAGGTGGCTCCGGCATAAGGGTAGGTGCATGGGCACATGCCCAGGAACAGGTGCGTGCTGCAGGCATCACACGCCTTTGCCATGTGTATCTGCCACCAGCAGCGGCAGCAAAGGGAGAGCAGCGGCGGCGGCAGCAGCAGCAAGGCAGCATCATAAAGCGGCAGCAGCGGGCGGGGCGAAGCACTGGATTGACAGCCGCTGCTGTGGCGCGGCAAAGGCGGCTTTGCATTGCCAGACTGCAGCCAACACATGATGCTTGTAATACCTATGTGTACAGTGGCACATGCACAAGTGCGCATCTGGCGCTAGGCACAGCGGAGACTGTGAGGCGCTCTGACAAGTGAAGGAAGCTGTGGCGGCGCGCGACAGACTGAGCAGCACTGAGCAGAGGTGTTGTAGGCACGAGTGTTCGCACGAGCGGAAAAAGCTGTGGGGGCGCGTGACAGACTGCTGAGCAGCTGTTGCCGCGGCCGGCGGTGGCTTGTGCTGCAGCGCGTGCGCGGTGGCAGCGGGCGACACGGCACATGTGGGCAGTTTCTGGCCAGCAGCACTAACTCCACACAAACGCACCATTCAAGTTGGGTCTCTCTTAGCAAGTCAGTGAGCTGCAGTGCTCAGCGCCAAAGCCGCCACACCACCGACAAGGTGGAGGCCCGTCATGGGGGAAGACTACCGCTAACCACTGTACCACTACCCAAAAACCGCTACCCAAAAACCAATACGCAAACCACTAACAGAGTGAACAAGGTAGCTGCCGGCAAGGGGGGTTGTATGTGGTTGCATCACTGTTCCTGCAGGCAAGAGAGAGGGCAGCAACTTGAAGTACCCCCACAGTGGAGAGACGTACTTCAACAGCATTTCCATGTGGCGTGCGCGGGCACTTGCCTTCCGGTATGCGCGTTAGTGCCACGCCAATGCATGCATTTGGCTGCTGTACTCCTACTTCAAGTATACTCCGAGGTAGGTACTTCACAAGTACGAAAACTCCTCTTGCGGCGCAGAAGCCCTGCGCACACGGCGTGCGCTTGATGGGGAAAGCATGACCAGACACGCTGTTTCCTCTTGTCTTGCCAGCTAATACTTCGGAAGTAGAAGGCAATGCAAGCCTAGCATATTGCCACAGCACTCCAGGACCTCTGGTGAATTGCGGCCACATGTCCCACGGGACCTGCTCCCATTGCTACCCAGCTCCTGGTGCACCATTCTCCCCAAGGCCACTGAGGGCAGGCGCCTGCTCGCAGCGGTGGCGACAGAGTACGTCATAAGAAGTACTTCCGGGGCGGCGCGGCCCTTGGCGCTGAAGGGCATTGCGCTGTCACGCATACGCTCGGCCCTGTCGGCGGCGCACCAGATGGCACTGTCGGCACGTGTCATGGACTACATGGCGGCCCCTGGTGTGTGGGGGGAGCATGGTGTACCGGGAGCTGGGTGGGGATGGGAGCAGGTCCCCTGGGACATGGGGCTGTAATTCGTTAGAGTAGTGCTCTGGCAACGTGCCGGACCTCCCCTTGTGTACGCAGTATTGAGCATTGCCAGCTCTTTCGCTACTCCAGTCTGATCCCATTTTCTGGTCATGCGCACCGTGTGCAAAGGGCTTTCCGCGCCCTAAGCGGAGTTTAATAAAAGTACTTCAAAGGCTACTTCAAGGTGAACTTCAAGACAGTACCTCCAGCACCACTTGCAGGTGGCGCCGCGCGGGGGCCTGGGCGGCACTAGTGGGGGTGGTTGGTGGCGGCTCAGCTAAAGACCCACAGTGCTTGGCAGAAGCTGTGCATGCTCTCTGTCAGTTTGCAAAAAAGGGGCCCCCATCACCCTGCGTGGGCGCTGATCACAGGTTCACAGCACTGCAGCTGCTCAGCACAGTGTGCTGTATGCAGCGGCCGCACCTTTTGTCTCATCATCGCCGCCACACACCCCTGGGCCCCCTGCACCAGGAAATACTTGTTGGCAGTACTTGCGTGTTCCAGGAGACGGGTGTGTGCACCTCAAAAGTACTTGAAGTACAACTGTACGTACCCGATCCAGGATCGGTGTGGGCACCCTTTGAAGTAGCACCGGTACTTAAAAGGAATGCCTGTCCCAGGATCGGTGCGTGCGTTTAAAGTATACTATGGTACTTACCTGTTCCAGGATGTGAGTGCATCCGTTTGTCGCCGGCCAACAAGATGGCAATGTAAGCCTTGCATGCTGCCACAGCACCACACTAGTGGATTGCGTGTACCCGTATTAAATTCCGCTTAGGACGCGGAAAGCCCTTAGCACACGGTGCGTGCGCGACCAGGAAAAGGATGATCAGACACACTGTTGCTAGCAAACAGGCTGGCAATGCTCAGCACAGTGTGTACCTATACTCTAAGGAAACTAATGTACCAGTACAAGTACGTTACACAGCAGGCAAAGGACAGGCTTTAAACACTATGCCCCGTAAGCCATGTGGCACACCCCAACCCCCCCCTTCTCCAGCACTGTACCATGGCCAGAGCACCAGCAGATGAAGTTCCTTTCTCTCATCGCTTGGCACACCGTGGGGGCTGCTGCGCCTGCTCGCATACCTGCTGCGCACACCCCCACTAGGGGCGACCACAACGGGAACCGGCTACGAGAGGCGTGCAGCAACTGCGCGCCAGCAGGGAGCCGCGGCATCCGCATGCGTGGCGCCAGCGCCAAAAATGTGGGCCGCGACAGCAAAACACCGTTGCGAGTGCTGCGGACCATGCAGTTTGGCGGGCGTGCACAAGGCAGAGCAGCAGCGGCAGCGGGGCAGGTAACGGAGGGCAAGGCCGCAGCGGCAGCGGGGCACGGCAGCTCCTTTCTTTCTGTTTACAAACAGCGGCCGCACAATGGCAATGCCGCATGCCGCATGCACCCGTGGCCCCCACTGTGGAGCCACAGCAGGAGCGTTGTCGCGGGCATGGCGGCAGTGCTGTGCCCAGAGGCAGCACACCCGTGATGCGGCCGGCACTGCTGCCCCCCCACCACCGCCGCCACCGCTCTTACACGGCGGCGGGGGGGGGGGGAGGCTGCTCTGCGCGCAGCTTTGCAGTTCACACCGCCGCTGCCAGCTGCAGCGGCGGCGGCAGCCCGCCCTGCGCAGCAGCAGGGCTTGCGCTCCTTCCCAGGTGGAGCTTACAGGCGCAGCCTTGGGTGGCGGCCTTGCAGCTGTGCTAGGCCTCCGCGGCACTAGTGACTGCCGCTGGCAAGCACTTTGGTAGCTCCACGCACACAGCGGTTGCGCTGCCGCCAGTGCAACCCCTGGCAAGAGGTACCCAGCCGCTGTCTGCTGCTGGCGGCCGGCGCCACCTCCCCCCATCGCCGCTGGCAGCAGCGCCACGGCGCAGGCGGGCAGTGCACACGCCCCGCTGTCGCTGCCTCCACCGCACCACTTCTCATGACGCGGCGCCATTCCAGCCCACGGCAACCCACACTCTAGAGGGGCGGCGGCGGCGGCAGGGCGGCTGTGTACGTGGCACCGGCGCACTGCCGACGGTGGTCGTTGTGATGCATTGCTGCACTGCGGTGGCGCATGCAACACCGCCGCCGCCGCTGCCACACTTGCAGCTTCCCCTGTACGCTGCGCACAAGGCACCCGGCGAAGTGCGGTGGCGCCTTGCGGGGGGCACGCCATGGCACGCCGGGCGGCAGCTGTGCGCGCGGGGGTTGATTGGCGCGGCGGTGGGTGGAACGGGGGGGGCGCCGCAAAGCAGCCAGCAACAGCTGCCGCATGGTGTTGGGCAATGGACGCGGTGGTTATGAGGGGCGTAGGGAGCGGTGGCCGCGGGGGGTGGCTCCCTCGCCGTGGGTGAACAGGCTCGCAGGCAGCAGTCCGAAGGCGGTCTCGGGCCCGCTCCTGCCGCCGCGGCGGTAGTTGCGGTAGGCGAGGGCTGCTATGAGGGCGGTTGCGGAGCCGCCCTAGGGGGACGAAGGGGAAGGGGGGGAGGGGGGGGGAAGGGGGGGTAAACTGCATGTGGAGGGCAGGTGCATTGTTGGGCAGTCTGGTGGTTTGCTATTCCTGCATCACTTTCCTGAAGACCTCAGTAGTGTGCACGAACATACTACCAGGTACTTGAAAGTATTCTTCGTCAAAAGGACAGTTTATTGGCTGAGTGTATTACTCGTACAGAACGGGAGGGAGGAGGGGGGGGGGGGGGGGGGGGGGGGGGGGGGCGGGTACAGTGCGTGCAGGAGCAGGTGCATTAAGGGTGTCAGGCAGGTGGGTTGCACAAAAGGCGTACACTACAGTGTGAAGTGGAAAACAATGGATTGTATTTTCGATGGCTTTACTGGCCGCCTCGGGGTCGCGCCCACAAACCAAGCCTGGTTTTAAGCCTAGAGAGTGAGGGAAGCTGCCTGACCACCACGACCACCACCCCCCAAATAAATGTGTGCGATGCATACTTCTGAAGTACTACTACCTGGTTCACTGCTGCGTAGCATCGGTGCGTCGGCTGCATGTTTGCCAACTGCTCATTTCAGGCAGGGAAGCATGTGCCTGGGTCAATGTGTGCGACACGTACTTGGTTCAATGGTGCAGCAGCACCTGTGTGTTGGCGCGGCTGGATGCGTGTCAGCTGCTCATGTCAGGCCCTTCAAAGTCGCTTAATTGACATCATGTCCAGTAAGCGATGACCCTTCAAAAGTCATTTTGAACGAGACCAGTTGTAGCTGCAAAAAAAGCAGTTATACCCCCAACAATTCCTACAAGAGATAAAGCGCCCTGCCCATGCTCTAATCATGGAGAACAACGTTTTGAAGAAATGCACCTGCAGTTACTATGGTGGCAGCATGAATCAAAGCAGATACCGGTGTAGGACCCCGTGTGTGTACATGTGCGCGGGACCCGTGCGCACAAACCAAGTCTGGCAAAGCCTAGCTAGTAGAGTGCGGGGAGCTGACTCACCACCACGACCACCACTCCCCAGAGGGCGTCTACAGACACTGGGTTCCCATTGTCGTTTTCATACATCAGAAGCTGAAACGCGGTTTAAAAGATGTACAGCCGCCTGCCGCCACACTGCCTGTGTGCCGAAGCAGCGAGGCCTAGCTAGTAGAGTGGGGGGCTAGAGGAGGCTCACCACCACGACCACCACTCCCCAGAGAGCGTCGACAAACAGCATCTCGGCGCCCTCTGCCTCCCTCGCGCGCTTACGGTACTGCTTCTTGAACGCGTGCCTGCGTGCGGGCCCACAGCGAGCATGTGCAGAGCTTGAGTTGAGCAAAACGTGTGCGCCAGTGCGCGCATCAGTGGGCTAGCAAGACGCGCTCGCGTGGCGGCTGCAACAGTACACCTCAGAGGTACATACTACAGTGGCATTATTGTACTCTACTACTGTGGTACTACAGTACTGTACTGTGTTAGTACACTTCGGTATGCTTCGAGTACAGCATACATGCGTCTTGAATTTTTCTAATGCGCGCCTGCGCACGGGCGCGGCACCGCAAGAACGCACGGAACGCGAGTTGCTAAAGCCATGTGTGCCAGCGCGGGCATACTACGTACTTCGTCTTTGAAGTAGTAATTATGAGTGGGTTAGCCACTAGGGTACTCACTCGCTGTTTTTTCACATGCATGTCCGTGCGTGGGCGCAGCACGCAGCAGCGCACAAAAACGCGAGTTGCAACAACCGTGTGAAAGAAACCTAAAAGGCTGCTAAGCCCAGATACTGCTACGGCTGGGGCAAAATGCCAGGCCGAAGCCTGCGGGGTGATTTGTCCACCTGGTGAAAAGCACCAGACACCCCCCACACCCACACGCACCGGTCAGTGTCCTTGAGGGCTAGGGATGATTCAGAGTACAAATACCGTGTGCATGTGCATGCCGGTGAAGGCACGAGCGGGTTGGCTGGTCAGACGGGTGTCACTACCTCAGCTGCCCCAAAAGGCGTGGCGTGATTGCCACTCCGCTGCCTGTTACATCACGCGTGCTTGCGCACATGTGCACCAGCGCCGCCACAACGCACAGACCGCCGTGTTGTTGGCCGATGCCAGGCCAGGTACAAGCAACCCAGCTAACTTTAAGGTGTTTGGTGCCTGGACCAGAGGCACCCGGCACCGCAAAGCAGCTCTCCGCAGTTGCAACTTCAACTTCAAGTAGTTGAAGTATGTAGTTGAAGTATGCACCGTGGCTGGCTCCGAGCAGGCCAGACCGTGCGCAAGCTCTCGCACCAACAGCCCGAACCTAGAACCAGGAGTGTGAGGTAGGGATTCCAACAAGCGGCATACTACTATTGTTAATGGGCGACCTGCCCTGGCAGGTCGAGCCCTAGCTAGCCTGTGGGCACCCGCTAGCCCTCTTCTCGGTCCGTACACGTGTACATACTTTGTCGTGCATTGGATTCGTGTCTTGGCCGCCAGTGAGCGGGCTGGCATGCATGTGTCATGGGCTCTTGCACGCGCCCAAGTGCAAATAAATAAAACGACTAGTAGTAATTATTTTTTAAACTTGCACCTGTGTCTACCGAATCAGCTAAGCACACACGAACCCCACAAGGAGGGCACCTGTGCTATGCCCCCTAACGCCACCATGTTATGCGCTTGTGACCCCATGTATGTGTGGCAGGCCAATGTCGTTCCCAGTGCACACATGTCAAACCGTGTGGGCCGCTGTACCATGCGAGGTGTGCACTTGCACACGTCAAACTCCGCTTACGGCGCGGAATGCCCTTCGCACATGGTGAGCATGAGGTAGGGACTCCAGACTGCGGTATATCCTATGGCGGGCCGGCCTGCCCACTCGACGCCCCGCTCGCCTCTCGAGCTGGCCCCATGCGCCCCTCCTGCCTGTATACAGTATGTTTACAGCAAACTTTATTGCTGTCTGCTGCTTGCAGCCACCCAAGGAATGTGGCTGGGGTATATACCGTAGGATTGAATATACTTCAGAAGTACTTCTGAAGTAGACTACTGTATACTTGAAGTACCGTAGTATACTTCTAGTAGTAGCTGGCACCAGCAAAGAGGTGGTGGGTGGGTAAGTCACTTTGGAGCCCCCACAGCAAAGCTAATGAAGCAATCAACTCAGGTAACAACTCGCGCGCCAGGCGGGTACCGAGTATCACGGTCTTGCCAGTCACTGTAAGAGGACTTCAATGGTCATGCCAAAGGCATGTGTGCGATCTCCAGTTGGCAGTTGCGCACATGTGCGCAAGGCCTCCCACGTCCCAAGCGTAGCTGGATGATACCAAACACGTTTCGTTGCACAATGGTGGTAAGAATCAGGCGGCGCAGCAGCGGCGCGGCGGTTCGCGCCACAGAGGCGACAGGAGTCGTCACACACATGGCTTTAAGATTCAGGCAACGCAGCGAGCAAAAGGGCACTGCCACAGCGGTGACCAGGGCCATGGCCGCCTGCTGTATCGCAAAGCTGGAAATGGGCTACCGCCAAAATGTGTTAAAACACCTCGGATGTGGATGCATGGCACAAAAGTGCCATGGAGCTGCAGGGGCGATGTGGCCAACTCCGGCCGACCCACACCTGCAAGTTGACGCGTGTGTGACACTTGCCACAGCACGGCTTCACTGCCGCCTTCGCACGCCGTGCCGAGGCACGCAGTTGCGCAAGCCATTGACAACCACAACAAGCACCGCGGCAGCCAAGCGCAGTCGCAAATTTCGCCGCCGGCAGCGCCTCTAAGCCCCGCGCGGGTGAGCACTAACCATGCGCGCCAGCCCAGCTGGGGCGATGTCTACAGTACCTGCGGTGGCGCGGCGGTGGCTTGGGCGGCCACAACCTGCGCCGGTGCCTGGCTCCAGGACAGCCTACAACAGCACGGCGGCGGCGGCGGCGGCGGCGGCGCCTGCTGCAGTGGCGCCTGCAACTTGTGCCTGGCTACATGCCAGGCTACAGTGGCGCGGCAGTGGGCTACTGTGGCGCGGCAACGGCGGCGGCGGCGGCGTTGACCTGTCCCAACCTGGAGGTCGGCCTACGGTGGCGCGGTGCTGGCGACGGCGGCTGCGGTGACGGCAGCGGGCGGCTGCGACCTCTGCGTGGCTGCAGGTCAGCCTACGGTGGAGTGGCAGTGGCCTACTGTGGCCAGCTGCGGCGCTGGCGGCCGTGACCTGTGCTGCCTGGCTGGAGGTCAGCCTACGGCGGCGCGGCGGCGGCGGCCGCGGACTGCGCCTCCAGCCAGGCGGCGACGCGTGCGCGCGGCACCACCAGGCAGCCCCGCTGCATGGGCGGCGTGTGCGCAACCAAGGGCGGCACATACTCACTTCCTAGCGCCGCACTGAGGTATGCGCGCATGTCAAAGCGCCGTACGCCGCCACTGCCGCGCACGGACCGCTGCTCGCCCGTGCCGCACACAAACACGAGGTCTGCCACGACTCCTTGCTGTTCCCCATCGGCAGCTGCGCTGGCGCCGCCGCAGGCACGGCCCAGGCGGTGGTCATCAGCGAGCGCACGCAGCACGGCGCGAACCTTGAGACGGGCGACGGCGGGCGGCAGGGAGCTCACATCTACCTCCCAGGGGGAGTCGAGGGGGCTGTCTGGCAGGGAGCCACGAGCGACCGCGTCTGCGAATACCGTGTCCGCGGCGTCCCGCATGCCGCCCTCCTCTAGCGCGGTCACCATGTCGGTGATGGTGGCAAGGTCGGGGGAGTGCCCCGCGGCGCGCATGGCGTCGAGGGTGGAGAGCGCGTCTGAGTAGAGGCCGCCGCGGCGACAGGCGTTGATGACGGCGTTGTAGGCGGCCGTGTCTGGGGCGAGCCCGTCCGCCTGCATCTGCTCCAGCAGCGACAGTGCCGTGCGCGCCTGGCCCCCCCTGGTGAGTGTGTATGTGGGGGTGTGGGGGGCAGATGCAGAGGCGGCAGCGGCGGGTGAGGGAGGCGGTGGCAGTGGCAGAGGCAGCGTGGAGGGCAGGGTGAGCAAATGCATCTTGCGGTGGAAGGGGGGGGGGGTGGAGCTCAGGTGAAGAGTTACCAACATGTTTTGGTGGGTGTGCACAGCATGGTAGCAGCAAGAACAGGAATGGGGTGAGGTCACCAACGTCAAGGCTGTCCCCGGCTGCGGGTTGACATTGGCAATTGCCACCAACAGGGGCACCACACACCAGCAGGGAGGTGCCTGGCACGGCAGAGGCTGGGTGCCTACCTTCCAGCGGCGTTGATGGCGGCCGTGTAGCAGATGACGTTCGGCCGCAGCTTCTGCCCGTGCGTGCCGGCGCGCATCTCGTCCAGCAGCGCGATGGCCTCCTCCCAGTTGCCGCCCGCCGCGCATGCATTTATCGCAGACCTGCAGCCCCAGCACCCACATGAGACACACCGGCAACACGCTCTCATTCAAGAACACTGGGGGGTGAGGCCCTGTGCGACAACTCTGTTTCAGGCACCATGGCTGTGCAAACAACAGGGCCAGTGGCACAAAGGCGGGTGTGCCTGGGGGGGTGCGGTGCTGCTACTGGGTGCATGGGTGCTGGAGCGGTGCCTATTGCACACAGTGATGCTCAGTGGCAGAGTGTGGGTGTGTGGGTGTGCGAGGGCACACTCCATGTGTCGGTTCCGTCAACACGAGCGTGTGCACATCACACCTCAAGGCCAAGTGTTGCTGTGTGTTTGCAGCAGCCCCCCCCCCCCACAGCGCCCCTCAACCCGGGCAACCACCACCCTGGGTGACTACTTCGTAACAAGCCGGTAGTGCATTACCGCTGTTGGAACATAAGCAGGCACTTGAACTATGCTCATGTACTTGCGGCCTGTGGCTAGGGTGCTGAGCAGAACTAGGCTATTGTAGCAGTGCTCTCATATTCGACCCGGGTGTGTACCGCCACTCACCCGTAGGTAAATATGTCAGGGGCGGTCCCCTGCGCGCGCATCTGCTGCATGAGCGCCATGGCGTGCGCGTGCTGCCCCCCCTTCTCACACGCGGCGATGGCGCTGTTGAACGTGGGCGCCGCGACCACAAAGCCCTTTGAGCGCATGCTCGCCAGGAGGTCTAGCGCGCGCTGCCACTGGCCGCCCTGCTCAGCAAGACATTGTTGAAGTTGAAGTTGCATTTAAGTTGAAGATAGAGTTGTGGTGTTGAAGTTGAAGTTGTATTAAAGTTGAAGTTCCATAGAAACTGAAGTTGGAGTTGCGGTGGTGGCAGGAGTGGTAGAGGGTGGGGGTGTTGAGTTGGAGGCTCGTTGGTTGTGGTGTTGGTGGCAGTGCGAGAGAGGGTGGTGCTTGGCGGAGTTGCGAGTGGAAGGTGTGGATGCGTGCGAGAGAGGGTGCGTGTACTGAAGTTGCAGGTTGAAGTTTGTGCATCAGTCCAGAGACACGGGGTCATGTGCGCGCGTCAAAGTTGCAGTGTTGAAAGAGAGCGAATGGGGGGGGGGGGGGCAGTGCCGGTGGCAGTGGCAACACGTGGTGGCGCGTGTATGCGCACAGACGCATGTGGCATGCACTCCACATGGCATGTCCACCGCATTCACACCACGGCAGCAGACACGCATATGTGGAGGCTGGGGAGCCTGGCCATGCATGCACCACATGTGTGTACGGGCGCGTGCTCACCTTGCCGCACGCTGCAATGGCGGCGCGGTACGTCCGCTCGTTGGGCGCAATGCCCTTGGAACGCTGCACAGGAGGCCGCGGCGACGCAGCGGCAGCGGCGGCGGACGGGGTCAGGCATGTCAGCAGCTCTCGTCACGGGTGTTTGGCATCAACCAGAAGTAAGCCATGGCACAGCACGGCACATGGTGCCCTGCAGAGGTGCGACTGCGGCACTGGCATGTTGTGAGACTGCAGGCTTCAAGCGCCACGTGCTGCTGTTTTCGCGAGGGCGCCGTGGGCTCTACATGGCCACCTGAGCCCCACCCCGCCTGGCAGCACAGTCAGCGCTTGCCGAGCAAAGTACCATCAGCAACGCTGGCGGCAAGCAACGCTGCTGCCACTGCTGCTGCACTTGTGCTGCTACGCAGGCATAGGCTCCACCCTTGCTACCCCGTGTGATTTTGCTGAGCAGGCACAGCTCCGCTGCTGCTGAGCACACGCGGGCACCAACCGCACGCCTCTGTGTGCTGCTGGCTGAGCCTGCCCGAGGCACATGCACATGGCCACCTAGCGGCACTTCCACACGGCCACACCTTACGCACAGCACTTCCACATGGTCGGTCACACTTTCACACACATGCCTGGTGATGGGTCACGGCATATAACGTGGTGTGTACGTTCAACAAAAAATGCGCCCAAAAACGCGATGTACGGCATATTATAATTACGCTAACCTGAATACTACGAAGTGTGTTATACGCCCTATTTACATACGCCATACGGCGTATAACACGCAGTTTTACGCTGCGATGCATCAATACATGTGACACGCCCGTGCACTACTGAGCACACCACGCACCATCTCGTCCAGCAGCTCCAGCCCGGCCTGCCACGCGCCCGTCGCAGCGCATGCATCCATGGCCGCCGTGTAAGCCACCACGTCTATTGCCACGCCGGTCACGCGCATCTGCACACCAGCCCCCAGGGGGAACAGGGGGGGGGGGGGGGCGTCAGGGGGGGGACGCACGTCAGGGGAGTGGCGCGAAGGGGGGTGACGTGGGCACTGCGAGGTGCGGATCTGTATGTAATCCACATACCTCACAAGGTCTGTGTATATACACGTGCGCATGCGAAAATACAGTCCCGGGGAGAGGGGCGCAGAGCACCTCCCATGCTCAGCAGAGTCAGGTGCAGCACACACAGCGGAGCTCCCATGCACAGGGTGAGCGCGTGTCCGCCGCCGATGTACATGCGCAGGGATGGTCATTGGATGCAAGTACCTGTCCATGGTTGTGTGTGGATGGGGCGTGTTGGGGGAGTTTGGTGCCAGCATGGACCATGGTTGCCCAGACGTGCGCATCCAACTGTGGCCTGCGAGTACTAAGAAACTGTGCTGTGTCGTGGCGTGCTGAGCACCCTCCCGGCTGCCCCCGGCGCCGCGCCCAGCCTTGCTGCGTACAAACACGTCTCGCTGCTGAGCACACTTTACCTGCCCAACTGGGCTACCTGTAGTTTGTACCGGTGCACACTTGAGCTCATGTCTCTGGACTGCACCACGACCTTCAGAACACGCAGCGAAGTAAAGTGGTGATGCTGGTGACTTGGGATGTGGTGGGGGGCGAGGGGGGAGGGGGGCGTACCTGTTGCAGCAGCTGTAACGCCTTGGCACTGTGCTTGGCGCGCGCGCACGCCTTGATAGCGCTGGAATACGAGAACTGCGCATGCGGGTGTGGGGAGAATGGGGGGCGCACAGAGCAGCAGTGGCATGTTTGCATCGTGCCCCAAACGTACACAGGGTAGGTGCTCCTTGCTTGTGGACATGTGTGCAATAAGTGGTACTGGTAGCTAGTATTTAACATGCAGCAGGGGGCGCACAGGCAGCAATGGCGTGTACCGTAGGTACCAGAGTATGAGAGCCCATTAGTACCGTATGTCACGGAAGTCAAGGGGGGGCTGTTGAATAAGGGGGGTACGGTGGTTAAGGGGGGTCTTAATCAAAATACAGCACGCACTTCATCGACTGGATGCTTTATTAAGCACTTCGCGCAGGCAAAACTTTGTAAGGGGGGGTATGTTAGATAAGCCCCCCCCCCCACTAAAAAACATAGGCTCCACACCCCTAAAATATGCTAAGGGGGGGGGTCTTAACTTCCGTAACATGCGGTATACTTCTCAAGCACATGGTATGACCCCCCCCCCCTCTCCATATAACAATATAATAAGAATACAAATGTCCTGGTGTTAGCAATGGCCATTGTGCGGCGACACCACCCGGGGGTGGCATAGTCTGATGCTTGCGGTATGCCTCGTTAGCCAACACAGGGCACGGGCTCGTTGGTTGTGAACATGTGGTACAGGTGAAGTGCAGCACGGCGCAGACGATAAATGCACTCACTCCGGAATTTCGGTGCATCGCAACATGTTGGTGCATCATGACGCCTCTCGCAGCATGCCTTCAACTGGGAATCGCGGTGGCCTCTTGGCTGTCGACCAAGCACTCAGGTGTCCAGCGTGAGTGCTATGGGTGGGTGCATGTCGGAGAGCAAAGCGTGACCACTTTAACTGGTGACAACTTGGCGACACCACCTTGTCTGGCTTAAGACCCCTGCGCCGCATCTCATCCAAGCTCCATTTCGCGCCTGTGCATGAACTTCAACTTGAAGTACATACTTCAACATTGCACATGTGACGTGCACCTTGCCCGGCTTAAGACCCCTGCACCGCATCTCGTCCATAAGCCCATTGTCGCCTATTCCTGCACTTCAACTTGAACTACATACTTCAACATTGCGCATGTGACACCCACCTTGTCTGGCCTACGACCCCTGCGCCGCATCTCATCTCCATGGCGTGCAACTTGACGTACACACGTCAACTACTCCGCGTCAGATCCAAGCGCCCCCTGCCGCACCTCATCCCCATGTTCTCCATGGCACGCCTGATCATGCACTTCAACTTGAACTACATGCATACATATAAGTACTTCAACAGTGCACATACATGTGACACCCACCTTGTCCGGCTTAAGACCCCTGCGCCGCATCTCGTCCATAAGCTCCATTGCCCACCTGTTCATTCACTTCTACTTGAACTACATAGCTTTGACTTCAACTTGAACTACATACTTCAACAATGCACACATGTGCAGTGCTCGCGGCAATATTTTTGGGCCTGGCAGAAAAAAATTCTGCCCAGGGGTGGAAGGCAAATATAGTTTTGCCGCTGGCAAAATTGGCACAAAACAAAAAACAGCCAAACAAGAGCCCTGGTGCCACTGTAGGTCAAACAGGGTGTATTTGCTGCACTTATAAAGGCGAAAAGGAGGCATGCCCAGCGTACGTGACATAAAAAACACCATACCAGTTGGCTAGTGCTGTCTGCGCAG
>JAULBY010038421.1:0-14016 GCA_032358315.1 Ophiocytium majus | reverse complement strand
GATGTTCGTGTAAGCCATTTGAACAGGAGAACGATGTCGGAGGAGAATGGCGTTAATAGAGGGGGTGATCTGATTCACAGGATGCATAGTCGAATTTGACACAGAGACAGATCTAGACAGTCAGACACACACCCAGGAGAAGGGAGGCCTGACTACAGACCAACAACCGTGCACTAAGGGCGCCAAGTCGGCACCCGGAACGTAGGGCGCCGCCGCCCTAGGTGAGGCGCTGCGCTGGCATCAGCCCCGCCGCCGTGCCGTGCGTTGGAAACCTGTTCTGTCGAGAGCATCCTACAACCTCTTTCAAGAAGGCATCGTGAATAAGTGCTGGGGGCGCATCCAGACGCGTCATGGTGGCGGCCCGCCGGCACCAGTGAATCATTCGGGGCTTACCACGTGCTGCTTCCTGTATGCCGTCTCTGCCCTCGCCTCCGCCGTGCGCTATTTGTCTTGTGTGCTGCCGTTGCGCACTTGAACGTTTGTGGCAGGGCGTCCAGGCGTCCAGACTATGGCAGCGCTGTGTGCCTCCAAGACATCGGCAAGGTTCATGCTGACCTCGGCCTTTACTCGCCTCTGCCTCCCTCCCGGCTTTCTCTCGCCGTTCCAGTGATTTTACGAAGCGAGCGCCTCAAGTTGTTTTCAAACATCAAGACCGTGGGGAGGCTCCAAGTGGCAAGCCACGTGTGGGGAACGATGGCCGGGCTCGAGAGGGGAGGCGGGGCGTCACACGTAGGGGGCGGCCGCCGCAGGTGAGTGGCTGGCGCTGTCCACCGCCCGGTGCCGCGCCTCGGCACACCTCACCGATCTTGCATGCTGCTGCCGTTGCGCACCGTCGACGCTGTCGTGGGAGGCATACATTTGAGGCAGTGCCAACTGGATGGTATTTATAATCAGCCGCGGTGCCGAGGCAACGAGCTGCTCCCGACCCCCTTCCTGGCCCGGGACTCCTGCGCTGCACCTCTTCACCCTGACTTGTGAAGGGAGCACCGAACACCTCGCTCGCTTCGCCATCACGCCACGGCTGGTCAAGGCGAAGACACCGAAGGCCGCAGGCGAGGGCAGGGATGGGCTGTGCCTTGCCTTGCCTACCGCATCTGACTGGCTTTCGCTAGGCTCTGCGCTCCCATGCAGTGCCTGCATAACCCTGCCACAAACGTTGGCATGCTCAACCGCTGATGACACACGTGGATGTCGAGAAAGGAAGAGCCGCGTGTGAGCGAGAGGAGGGGCCTGAAAGTCTGTGTGCGTCACTTGCCATGCATGGCTGCGCCCCCCCCCCTGGGTGACTTCCCACCAACACACTGCATGCTTCCTTGTGCTGGCCGCCGGGTGTGTTGCTGCCGCGCCCGCTGCATGCATGCGGAGCCTGGAGCTGCCTCTGATTTTGTCTCTTGCACTGCGCCGCTCTGCCGTCGCCTGCGTGTGTTGAAAGCAGGGTACTGGCCAAGAACCGCGGCGCAACCGCGCTCATGCTGTGTCCAGGAGAAGACTGATACTGCAGATGAGTGCCGCGCTGGATTGGTGTGCACTTGTTGCTTGTGCTTTTTGTAACAGTAGCAGCGGCAGCGGCGCCTAGCACCACGCAGACTCTACCATTTGTATTCCTTACCCAATGCTGGCAGCCACTAGATTTATCAGCATGCAAGTATGTGTGGTAGGCGCAGCTACCTGCGCGCAAAGTACTTGCACAGAGGTTGGACTGAGCCCCTTGAGTGGGGGGCTCGTACTCAGCAGGCGGTTACAGGGTGCCGGGCAACAGCCTTGCGGCTGCTAACTCAGGGTGGTGGGGGGACAGGCTTAGCGTTCGTTGGGGGATCGCGAGAGCTGGGCAAGCCCCTCTGCGACACCCCCCAGCACGCGGCCGCCCTCACGAGCTTGATAGTGCAAACCCCAGCATTCTGGCCTGCCTGCTGATACTGAAAAGTCCAACCTGGTAGTGGGTGTGTAGTTGAACTTCCGACTAAAAAGCAAGTTGCCAGGCGGATGGCAGGTGATGCTGTTGCTGGCGGGACCACCCTTGAGCTGGGCTGTTAGCCCCTCGGGACCACCCTTGAGCTGGGCTGTTAGCCCCTTGGGTGACACTGCTCCAGCGCAGTACCTGCTGGCGTTTATGCCTGGTTTTTACTGTAACCAACCACTGTTGTGCCTGCTGAGTGTCGCAGGCAGCCTGCCTGACGCATCTGGTGTCCCTCTCTTGTGCTGCGCCCTGCCGTGCTGGTTGCTTGTGGCAGGTGTGTGTGTGTGCTTGACGGCGGCGCGCCAAGAACGGCGCTGGAACGGCGCTGGTGCTGTGCTCAGCAGAGTAACCAAGACTGTGGCTGCAGGTAAGAGTGTGCTGCGCCCTTCCTTTGGTGTGACCAGCCACTAATGCCAGCAGCCAAGCACTGGCTGTACGTACCAGAGCAAAAGCGCAGTGTCGCTGACACTGCTGGCAGCGCGCACATCTGTTTCCGTCCGCAGCTGTCACCATCCCGTCGCCGCCACCTTGCATGCTACGTGCACCATCAGGTGTGGACGCGCATACACGTGAGACCACCGCCATGGCTTGGGCCTATCCTGGCCGCTCGTGCACACCCCTGATCCTCACACTATTGGTGCTCACTGCTGAGTGCAGTGAACTAGCTGTTTCGAGCAGGAACAGCTCTGACGCCAGCGTCCGCTGCCTTCTCCCTGCCTCTGTACTTGACGTGTTCACACAGATGCCAGCGTGTGTCGTGCTACGCAAGACGCGATGCATGCCTCTCCCCCAAGGCGTGCACCCACCTATGGCCGTGGGCTCGAGCGTACCACAGCATCACTGGCGGCACAGCCGCTCTGCCACAGGCCGCCCCAGCCACTGCGGCAGCGCTGCCACAGCCGCCCTCTGCTGCCGCAGCGTGCAGCGCAGGAGCGTGCTGTGCGCCAAGGCAAACCACGCACCGCACCCCAGTTTGCTGGTGCCGCTTGGTGCATGGCCTGCCCTTTATCATTATCATTGAAAATACACAGCATGCCCGTGCCCGGGTGAACCTGTGCACAACTTTGCGCTTTTCCGGCCGAACGGAACCTTGCAAGTGTCATGGTGTTGTGCCTTGACGCATGCTCTTTCATTATGCACATGTCCCGTTAGTGTGGGTGCAGCTGACTTTGCGGCGGTCCACACAAACCGATGCCAGAAACAGCCGGCATCATGCATGCCCGTGGAGTGCACGCGCAACCCTCAGCAGCGCCGCGGCAGACGATACAGCAAATAATCCGCGGTGCCCACACAGATGCCCAACAGACTAGCAACCGTGTAGGGAATTCTTGGATTTCAAGTGGTTGAGGTTCTGAATTTGTCGGTGTTCGATCTCATCTCCAGTCTCTGGCATGTGTGAGCAGGGTGTGTGGGCAGTCCGGAGCATGACAGCAAGCGCTGGCACTCCCTCCGCAGTGCACAGCAGCAGCGGACGTGCCGCACACACCCATGCAAGAAAGTACTCCGGCATGTGGTCCATTATACATGCGCAGACGTCGAACGCCGCAGGCCGCGGAGGGTCTCCCGGCACGCCAGGCTCCGCGCCCGCACGCTTCCGCGACTGCGTCACTTTTGCACAGAGCGCCACGCCGCCGCCAGGGCGGCGCCCACCCACCCACCACGCCCCCTGCTGCGTGTCTGGAGTCCCTACCTCATGTCCAGCACCCCAATGCCGCACAGGGGGGGGGCAGGACCGTGGCAGGCGTCCGCAGCACAGTGTGCGGCAGGTGCGCGCCGCGGCAGCCACGGCACGCCCAAAAAGAGGGGGGGCGCCGTCATGCCGGCAGTGAGCAGCTGGCGCTAGCCCATGCCGCTCTGCAGGCGCAGCCGGCGGTGGCCGTTGCGCGCGCCCTTGTGGCTGAAGTCCCGTCCCTGCGGTTGGAATCGGGAGTGCGCGGCACGCGGGGGGGGGGGGGGGGGGGGGCGGGGGGGGGGGGGGGGGGGGGGGGGGGGGGGGGGGTGTCAATGGCACGAGGCGTGAAAAGTCCGTGCTGTAGGCTCATCAGGATAGCCTCACCAAAAGAAGGTGTACTTGAAGTACTTGAAGTATAGAAGTAGTTTTATTTATTGTTCTTGTGGGCGTGCAAGTTTTATTTATTGCTCTTGTGGGCGTGCAAGAGCCCAAGTCATGTATGCCAGTACGGCCACTGGGGGCAAAGGCATTGCAAAGTGTGTGTACGAGCAAAGAAAGGGCTAGCGGGTGCCAGCAGACTACCTAGGGCTCGACCTGCCAGGGCAGGTCACCCGCCATAGTACTTGTATGTACGCCTACACATACTTCTGAGGTGACACTTACAGCAGTACTTGGGAAGTGTGGTACTGCCCACACAGGCAGCCTGCACGGACCAACTCAAGCTAAAAGAACCCTGCAGTTTCCATGTGGTGGCAGCTCGGCGAGTCGAAAACTTTTGGGCAGCCCCCACCGTCCGAAAACCCCCAGGCATTTTGTGGGACGCGGGGTGCGGAGTCATGCCCCACCCGTATGAGGGTGGACAGCTTCTTAAACATACTTCCAAGAACACACACGGGAGCACTTGCAGTGTTGGAGTATGGGCGGACACTTGCACATACTCATGTACTTATGGGCCTGTGGCTAGGGTACTGAGCTGTAGTAGTGGGCTATCGTAGCAGTGCGCGGTCATATTCGACCCGGGTGTGTGCCACGTAACTGCCACTGCTGTTCCCTGGCACCTAATGAGCTTACACTTCCTGCAATACGGTTGTTGGTAGCTTGCTTGCTGTGCAAGCCACTGTTGTTGTGGCCATGGCTCTGCCTCTGGCAGGCGGTGTCGCAGATGTCACTATGCAACATGCAGTTTGCAGGTTGGAGACCTGTACGTAGCCTAGCAGGCAGGACCTGCTGCGGAGTCAGGCGTCATCCATATGAGGGTCGACAGCTTCTTCAACACACTTCGAAGTACACGAGAGAACACACTTCGAAGTACACGAGAGCACTTGCAGTTTTCACGTGGTGGGGGCTTGGCAAATCAGTGGCCAGCCCCCCTGTCCAAAAACCCATAGCTTGTTTGTCAGGACCTGCCGTGGCTTCAGGCATAACCTGTATGAGCGTCGACAGCTTCTTGATGAGCACGCGGTCCACAAAGGTCTCCTGCTCGTCGCCGTCGCCCAGGGCCTCGCCCACGGAGCCGTCGCTCGCGGGCCCGTCGCCGCCGTCGTCGTCCCAGTACTCCTGGCCCAGCAGCACCTGGGGCGTGCGCACGCGGGGGCATTCATGCGCGAATCAGCAGTGATTGTAGTTCTTTGAGCTCCGCTTGGGGCGCGGAAACCCGTGTGCGCACGGTGCGCGTCGTGACCAGAAAAAGGGATCAGACAGGTAGCGAAAAAAACTGGCAATGCTCAGCACTGCGTACTTCAAGGGGAGCCTGGCATGTTGCCAGAGCACTACTCTAATGGATTGCAGCCTTAAGTGACAGACTTATATCATGATCATCCTTTTTCTGGTCACGCGCGCACCGTGTGCAAAGGGCTTTCCGCGCCGTAAGCGGCGTTTAATAAGAGCGTACTTATCAAGCTCCGCTTGGGGCGCGGAGAGCCGTGTGTGCGCCCGGCGCGCGGCGGGGGCAGCACATCACGCAAGTACACCTTAAACCGTAACGGCCTACTGGTATCACCAGTGCCGCGTGGTACCGGAGCCCCCAGCCCGCCGCGTACGCCGGAGCAACTTTGAAACTGCCCGGCACCACGCACCAGTCGCCCCCACGCAGGAGTAAGAAACCAATGATCCACAGACATGCATGCGGTAATGTACACACAGCAAAGTGCGCGCAGCAACGCCATCTGCAGCAGCGAGGCATCAAGCGCAC
Source organism: Ophiocytium majus (assembly GCA_032358315.1). NCBI lineage: Eukaryota > Xanthophyceae > Mischococcales > Ophiocytiaceae > Ophiocytium > Ophiocytium majus. The sequence goes on along the minus strand of JAULBY010038421.1, from coordinate 8,196 downwards.
CCACGCCGCACGCTGCACGGCGTGCCGCCACCCCGCGGGCGCTGCCACGGTGGCAAACGCCGGCGCACCCGCCACACCCGCCGGCGCCGCCAGCAGCATTGCGGCAGCACGGCCGGGAGCTCGGCTTGGCTCCCCCGCCTGGGCGGTGTGGGTGTGATTGATGCGGCGGCGCCCCCCCCAGCACGCGGCACAGCGCGCGGCGGCTCCTCACCTTCTGCTTGGTGCGGTCGGCGAGCTGCGGGCGGCGCGGCCGCACGCGCACGTTTCGCGCGCTGCTGTCGGGCTCCGACGTCATCATCATCTGCATGGGTCGGCATGCGGGGGGCGGGGGGGGAAGGGGGAGGGGAGCGGAGGTGCTGAGCAGCCGCAGTGCTCAGCAGCAGTTGCGGGAGTAGCGCGCTCCCAGGGTGAAAGTACAAGTGCGAAAGTTGAAGTGTGTGTCGCGGCGTCCCCCCCGGGGTGCGCTGCGAGAGCGCCGTTTGGCGCGCACCCGCGGCACGTGGCGCGCAGCGTGGGTAGCGGGAGCGTCAGCCGCCGCCAGCCATGTCGCCGTCCGCAGCCGCAGGACAGCGCTGGCAAGGCGAAATGACAGTGGGGCAGTGGCGGCGGCCGTGCTGCAGCGGCCACTGTTGACCTGTTAAGGTGGCGGCAGGCACGGCGTCATGCGAGAAAGCGCCACGCGGCGCAGCAGGCGCACCTGGTAGAGCACCTTGCTGACGTGCGCGCCTTCCAGCTTGGTCCCGCTGCCCGGCTGCATTCCCGTTGCCTTGGGGCCTGTGAGTGGGTGCAGCGCGGGGCAGTGCGCCACATGGCACGGCGGTGCACACTCTCAGTCACGCGGTGGCGCTGGGGTGGCACGGCGGCGCGTGGGGTGAAAAAAGTTGTGCGATGGTGCCACGGAAGTAGGATCAAGGTGCGTTGGCATTCTAGTGCTTAGGCGGCGGTTACAGGCGTTCCGCGGCACATGCTTGGCTGGTGCCGCTTTGCGCTGCAATGCTAACCTGGCGAGCACGGGCCGCTGCCGCCACTCAGAACACAGCGTCTGCCAGACTGACGTTTTGATAACCATGACCAGTCCGAAACACCTATACCACCAATACCTGAGCCACCGGACTACTACCACACGCCGCTCCAACGCAGCCTGCACGCCATTCGATGTCAAGCGGTGAGCAACCTGTACCACACACATGTGTTCGATGCAGAGCTGCTGGCTACCCAAGCGCACGGGAACTGCGCCTGCAGGTGCGCAACGGCCGACTCACCTGAGCTGGCGCGACCTGGAGACTCCGCGCCCCCGCCGCCGCCGCCTCCAGAGCCGTCCTCCTTGGCCACCGCCATGTTCACCTGCGCGTGCGCACGCATGCCGCATCACAACCCAGCGGAAACGGTATAGACCAGCGCTGTCGGTGTGAGTGTCCCCAGCTGAAAACGCTGGCAGCCAGCACACTCAGTGATGAGCGTCCCCAGCCGAAAAGCCGTTGGGCAGCGCGCTCAGTGAGTGTGTGCCACAAGGCAGCAGGCATGCGTGGCATCAGCGCACGCAGCAGCAGAGCGGCACTGCACGGCACGCCACAGGGCAGCACTGCACAGCTGCTCGCCAGGGTGGCAGTAAGCCTGCACCCGGCGCCAGGGGGGGGGCGGAGGGGGGGACGAAAGCATTTCGGCTCGCGCTGGCTCACCGACTTGAGCATCTGCCCAATCTTGCCGTCGAGCTGCGCAAAGGCCTCGGCGAGCTTGTCCGCGGGCGGCGGTGGCTGCGGCCGGCCGTCCACCTGCGCCAGCACGACCGCAAGGAGAGGCACACGGGGTGCATGCGCGTGTGGCGGCTGCAGCTTGCACACTCGCGCGCGCGCTGCAGCGTGCGCCAGTACGCTCCACGGCCAAGCGGACTTTGTTGAAAGTAGTTCAGCGGACTTTGTTGAAAGTAGTTCAAGTACACCGGTGCTTGGTGAAAGACCTTCAAATACACAGGTGCGTGGGCACGCATGCAGGGGGGAGGGGGGGAAGCTTGCCTTGCTGAGGAAGCGGCTGAGTGCCTCCCGCAGCGCCTCCACGGCGAGGGTGGCGCGGTTGGCGCGCTCCGCGGCGTCCTCGCACTGCTTGCGCGCGGAGCTGCGGTGGGAGACATGGCACGTTGCCGGTGGCGGCGGTGGCGACAGGGTGGCAGTATCTGGGTGAGGTGCGCATCCACACACATGTGGTGCATGTGTTGGAAAAAGCAAGTATAGTGTGGTCCCATATTCTTATACTTCGAAGCAGTATTTGCGCCAGACGCTTCAAGCTGGTCGGTTACTCAGGCGAAGGTGCCATAGGGGCCCTGCCATTGGCGCCGGGGCAGCGCAGCAGTGCGCCGCAAATGCATCCGGCCGCCCAACGGCAAAGCCACTGAGTGCGGCGAGTATCCAGGCGCGCGCCCCTAACCCGAAGCGACACAAGACGATGGCCACTTGCAGACTGCGAGATGTTTGCAGTGAATCACTGCTGTAACAACCATGGAACCGGGCGCCGCGGTGGGGCTCTGCCGGCGCCCAGTACACGCTGCCTGTGGCACGCTAGCGGGGTGCTGTCTCCCACTGAACGGCGCAGCATGGCGCACCTTAGCGCCCCTGCAATCTCGTCCACCTCCAAGTAGGCCTCGCGGTTGCCGCTGCCCGCCTCGCATGCCGCGCGCGCCTCCTCCACCGCGCGCCGCTGCACAAGGTTCTCGCGCCGCCGCACCTGCTCGGCGTGAGCACGGCAGCAGCGGCGACGCGCGCTTTGCCAACCAGCAGTGGAGCGGTCGGTCTACCAACTCATGTCTGTGTGCAGCATACACAAGCTCAACACATGTTGGCTGCAGTCTGCGGCATATCATGGCAGTGTGCAGCTACCAGGTGCACATTGCACGGCACCTGCACAGTTAAGCGGTGACAGGGGCACACTCAGTGGGCACAACACACTGAGACAATATACGCAGCTGCCAGGCTCATGTTAGAGTGCGCAGTGTTGAGCATTGCCATCTTGTTCGCTAGCAACAGCACGTTCGGTCATGCTTAATCCAATCACACGCGCAAGGCTTTTGTGCCCTAAGTGGAGTTCAATAAAAGTATGCGGCACTTGCGAGTGCATGCACCCACCTCAATGCGCTGCCGCAGCTCCTCCGCGAGCGCCTGCAGCGCCTGGGAGCGGGCCTGACGCCCCTGGTAGCGTGCGACAATGTCCTCCACATCTCTTAGGCCCGACGCACCCCTGAGACGCATGTAGGTGGCCAGTCACACACGCAGCAGCAGCGTGAGGTCATGGCGCTGTGCCGAGCAGTGGTGGGGCACACGCTCGCCATGCAGCGTGGCGAGCCATGATACCATGCCAGACATTGGCGAGGCGTATGCTTGCCATGCAGCGGGGTAATCAATGCCGCCATGCCGAGGCATCATGGGGAACGCGCTTGGCACACAGCGGCAAGTGAGCCATGCCGCCATGCCAAGCGGCATACGGGTTCACCTGCGAACGTGCAGGCGCGGCGCGCCCACGGGAGGCAATGCGTGTGCCCCCGGTGTGCGCCCACCCTTCCCCACAGCTGTGTGTTGTGCAGGACACGGTCAATTGGGCGCGCCGGCCGTTGTCTATCTGTGTTATGTCGCAAGTGCCGCCAAGCGCAGGCGCACGCACCTGCCAGCGAGCGGCTGGCACTCCCGTGGGTTGCAGGGTTTGAACGACCTGTGCTGGGGTACGCACCTTATGAGGGAGAACTCCGCCTCCAGCAGCCCCAGCCTCTCCTGCTCCTCGTCCACCTTCTGCTGCAGCACGCCGCCGTACACGCCGCGCACCACGCACGTTCGCGCCAGCCGCTCCTCCTCTCCGCTCCGCACCTCGCCCTAAATGTTTACAAAAGTACATAGTTATAAAGAGAGAGATAGCACGGCGTGGTACGCAGTCTGGCGTTGGCGAGGGCATTAGGTGGCCATGGCGGCCGGGGAGGTGCAGTGGCTGTTGATGGTGCCTGCAGTGTGGCGGCGCCCGTGCAGCGTTGGCGCCAGCGCAAGACAAGACGTGCTGAGCCAGACAGGCGTGCCAGGGCCCGTGTGCGTCATCGACTGGCGGCAGTGCACTGCACGCCAGCAGTGTTCGTGATGGACAAGGGGCGGCGTATCATGTGCAGCAGCGCAGTAACACCGACCAGCAAGCGCACAACAGGGTGCAGATGCGGATGCGCAGACGGGGGGAGCAGCGCGGTGCGGGCTGGCGCCGCCATCAGGTACGCACGTTGGAGCGCGCCAGCAGCCCGTCGCGCTGCCGCAGTCTCTCCTCCTGCCTTGCCAGCTGCTGGCTGCGGCCCTGCACGACCCTGTCCAGGCCGCGCAGCGCCTCCGCCTGCTGCGCGCGCGCCGCACGCACGCGTGCCTTGAGGCCTGCGCCGCGCGCGGGTACATAAGCAGTAACAAAACGGTCAGGGCATAAATGGCGTATGTTATAAATTATACTACAATAAGCGATGTATTGCTGCGCCCCAAACCATGTCCATGTGAGTACATTAGAACACCGCACGCGCGCGTTGAGCCCTGCGTCGCGCGTGGGTGCATCGGCAGTAAGAAAACGGTCAGGGCAGATATATTGGCGTATGCTAAATAATGTTATACTGGTTCGTTATGCACATCCCAGTGTATGTGTACCCCTAAATATGCTCATGTGAATACATTGTACACGTGCGCCTTGGGACTTGCGACCCAGGCGCTAGGACCAAGGCGGGGTCACGGCGCAGGTGCGCAACGGTGAGGAGTGTGACGGCGGCGTGTGCGGACGGCGGGCTGCACTTGGCGCATGTCGTGGTTTTGCTGGAATCAGGGCTTGCCCTAGACTAAACGTACCTTAGGAGTCAGCGGAGCCGTGCGCTGTCGCCATGACAGCACCATCTACCCCTCCCCTACTTGCTCCCTGCACAGCCTCCAAGGAGTGTGGTTTATACTGCCCAGCCAGACCAGAGGAAGGAACATACTTCCGTGATACTAGCCTGCCTCTTCATACCACATACAATATGGTGACAACAAAAACATATGGTGATAAACTTGGCTTCCAAAACTGCCTTCTCCCCCCCCCATGCCTTTTGAAAATCTTGACAATGCTGCCTCCTCAGCAGAGCGCCCAAACGGCGAAAACGGCAACAGCTGTTCAGCAGCACAAAGCACATTGTTGCTACCACCGCCGCCGCCGCTTTCTGCTGCTGCACCACATACAGTGCACTCGCGATATAGTGCGCTTTGATATAGTGCGATATGCGATCTAGTGCGGGGTCCAGCGGCCTGTCGTAACCCACATGATACTACACAAAGTTATATGCAATGCCATATTCGGTATAGTGCGGGTCTCGACATAGTGCAGGGTCAGGGCCTGTGACACTACCCCGCGCTTTACAGCGAGTGCACTGTACCCGCAAGCCTATCTTCCTCCGTCTTGAGATCCTGTCGCCCCCTGCTGCATGAACGAAATAATAACACACTTGGCGTCCGAAACTGCTTCTACCCCCACCATTCACTTTTGCTAATCTTGACGATGCAGCCCCCCGCGGCAGGGCACCCACACACGGCAACGGCAACAGCTGCTCAGCACCCAAACGCAAGACGCTACTGCCGCCGCTGCTTCCTGCCGCTGCACCACGCACCCGCAACCCTGTCTTCCTCCGTGTTTAGGTCCTGTCGCCCCTGCTGCGTGAACAACATGGTAATAAACTTGGCGTCCGAAACTGCTTCTGCCCCTCCCATTCACTTTCGCAATCTTAATGATGCTGCCCCCCCCCCCCCCAGAGCGCCCAAACACCGAAAACAGCAGCTGCTGCTCAGCACCACATAGCACATCGCCGTCGCTGCCGCCGCCTCTTCCCGTTGCCACATCACTTACCCGCAAGCCTGTCCTCCTCGGTCTTTAGGTCCTGGCGCCCCTGCTGCGCGTGCGCCTCGCACGAGACCAGCTCCGCCGCCGCCCCCTGCAGCGCCTGCGTGTCCGCGCGCGTGCGCTTCTTGCAGTCCAGCACCTGCTCGGCAGCACAAAAAATATATATATATATGTTATAGGAAACGGACGTACTTTTAGTAAAAGTAAATGAACATTGGGGGGCAGTGCAGTGTGGCCACCGCGGGCTGTGAGAGCTCCCGTGCCCGCCATGTGCGCGCCAAGGCACGGCACGGCGCGTGGGGCTGGGCTGGCCCTGATCCGTAGCACAAAACGAGACAAGTGGGAGGTAGCGCGGCGAGGGCAACAGGCGGCGCGGCGCGGGCAACAGGCGGGCCGTGAGTGCTCCCATTCCCGGCATGCACACCAACGCAGGGTGGGGGACATGGGGCTGGAGGTCTGTAAACGGCAGGCAGATGCGCGGACGGGGGAGGGGGGGTGCTGCTTCTTGTGATGTGTGACGCGCAGTATAGGTGGCTAATATAACATACTCCACGGATGGTATAATGTACACAATGTAATACTGCTGGTAGAAGTAGTGTATTGTAAGTGCTTGAAGTACTACTCTGGTAGATGTACTGAGTTGTAGTTGCAGGTGCGCAAGAGGCCAGGTCGTGCAAGCCACCATGAAGCAGTGGCCACACGCGGCCCCGTACAAACACACTCACAGCTCTGCGCAGTCATCACGAGGTGCCGCAAGCAGGCAGGCTAGTACTCCCAAGTACTTTTCGGAAGTGCACAGCATGGCAGAACCGCAAAGTAACAGCTGCCTAAACTGAACAAAAAGTCACGGCAGAAAAGGAGGTGGGAAAATGGTACTTGGGAAGTGGCGCACAGGACGTGCCGCAAGCACGCAGGCTAGCTTAAGTTATACTACTAGAACCACACTTACATGTGCTTATTACACTTGATAAGTTCAGGGAACATGACAGAAAAATTAGTACTTTTATGCGGGAAGCGGCGCGCACAACAGTGCAGTGGTTGGCGTTGGTCTGGGCCTCACCTCCCATTGCAGGCGTTTGGTCATGTACAGGTACCGTTCCCGGCAGATGAGGGCCGCCTGTATGCGCTCCTCGGCCCTGCAAGCAGTGGTGCCGGGACCGCAGCAGGAATGCCAGGGAGCAGCACAGTGTGTGAGGGTTGCCACCTGCCCCCCCCCTGTGTGGCGGGCATGCCCTCGCTGCGCATGACGGCAGGTGTTTATGGTTGGGGTTGCACCCAAATGCATGCTGGAAAATGATGTACGGTGTACGTATACGTGGTACATACTTCTGAAGTACACACCGTGAGAATGCTTTCTATAAAATAAAACAGAGAATATTCCCAACACATGCATGTGTGGCGTGCAGGGTTGGTGTTCAGTGCTCCTGCTTAATCCGTACCTTGGTGAGTGAGTAGTCCAGCTTGTCTCTTGTTGGGAAACGTGCCCAACAACGGAGCTGTGCATCCCTATTTATATACTTCGAAGTACACTTCAAGTACTGCAGTAGTACTTCTGTGGTAGTAGTAGATAGATGGGGCTGCGGCTGCCCCACTTCACGCCAAGTGCTGGTCCATGTGAGTGGCACCCCCGTCTTGGCACACACGAGGCAACACTACATATCACAAGGCCGACCCAACCCATCTATGCGTGGCATCAAAAGTCTGCTCCGATAGGCTACAAGCCCTGTGGACCCTCTGTTCTGCGGCTGTGTCGAGATCGCGAGCTTAGAACCCTTAAAATCAAAGTGCAACCGTGCGCCACCATTCAGCCGCGGCATCTGTGAAAGGCTGTCTACCCCTGCACCCACCGCCTGCACCTCCCCTCTCGCATCACCCGCCAGGCGCACAACCACGGCGCCCCGCTCCCACTGTAAACTGCACTGTAAATTACCCAGGCAGCATCCCAGCAACCCCCAGCCAGACAAACAAGGAGATGAACACCGCGACTACTACATCAAGTACCACCTGTTCAGCTGCTGGTACAGCCGGTGCATGCGCGCGCGGTCCCGCTCGCTCGCCGCATACGCAGCGCCGCCGCCACCGCCGCCACCGCCGCCGGCCGCCATTCCGGCACCCCATTCCTACTACAAACTGCACTACAAATTACCCAGGCAGCACCGCAACACCCCCCCCGCCAACCCGAAAAAAAACAATGCGGCACCAGCCACATTAGTACCCACCTGTTCAGCTGCTGGTGTAGCCCGTGCATGCGTGCGCGCTCCCGCTCGCTCGCCGCATCCGCAGCGCTGCCGCCGCCGCCGCCGCCGCCGCCGCTGCCATCGCCGGCCGCCG
>JAULBY010038410.1:0-14018 GCA_032358315.1 Ophiocytium majus | reverse complement strand
GGCGGCGGCGGCGCTGCGGTCGGAGGTGGCGGCGGCGGAGGCGCGCTTTGCGGAGCGGCCGAGCCGCGCAGAGGACGTAGCCCGGTTGGAGGAGCTCGCGGGCGCGCTGCGCGAGCGCGACGCGCTGGTGCGGCGCACGCTCGACGAGATGGCGTACTTCAAGCGCGAGCTGCTGAACCGCGAGGACATGTACAACAAGAAGTTCAATGTGAGCCCCGTCGTGGGCGTCATGCAGGTGGTCAAGGGGCGTGACGGCGGCAGCGTCGGCGGCGGCGGCGGAGGCGGCGGCATTGTGGGCTCGGGTATGAGCGGCACGCGGGGGGCGAAGCCGCCGCGCGCGCGGTCTAACTCGCTGTCTGCGGGGGGCGGTGCACCGGTGTCGTCGGTGCCTGGGAAGGCTGCGGCGGTTAGGGGAGGCGTGCACAGGTCGGCGTCGTTTAATACGAGCGCGGCGCTCGCGAGCAGCGCGGCGAGCCTCGGGTCGACCAACAGCCGCGCCAGCAACAACAACCAGCACTCGAGATGAGGGCATGGCTGCTCTGCCGGGCTGTGCGCGCGCTAGCGGTGTTGGGTGAGGCTGTGGGCACAGGGGGGTGGGAGGGCACACCCGCCTCCTCGGGCGCAATGGTCGCTGTGGCACCTGTGTTTATAAAGGCAGTGTGCTGTTTGGTGATGCTGATGTTGGGTCGCGAGTGTTGCCTGGGTGTGTCTGGGTGTTGTGCACCTGGCAAGTGCCGCATGTGCATGTTCCAGGTGGTTGCTGCTTCTAGATCTGTTGATCATGAGAGGTCTGTGTGGCAAACTATGTTTTGCCGTTGCATGCGTTCCAGCGCTGCATGCCCGGGTCTCTTCGTGGCCACGTGGGCATGATCATGTTCATCCATCATGATCATACACGCAAGCTGACCAATCGCAGAGCCCTGCTACCGTGTAGTAGAGTGGAGTGTGAAAACTGTTGCTACAGCGCTCGCACGATATATCATGCACACACTGCTGCTGCCACACCGCCGTCGCCCCAACGGGTTGCGCTCGTCCACACTGGCAGCAGCAGGTGTTGCAGCGGCAGCAGCACCAGCAGAAAGATAGCGCCAGCATTCTTGGACACGCCAGCGCGTCGTCTGCATTCCTCTAGCTCCAACAAACCTTGCACAGGGAGCTTTTGGGTGCTGCCGTTGCTCCTGCTGCACACCCCCGCGGAAGAGAGGAGGGCCACAGGCGGCGGCAGCCATGCCGAGCGAAGACAGCCTCTTCAAGGATGCCCCACAGGTGGAGGAGCTCACCCCGGAGACCCTGGCAGCCAAGAAGGAGGCTGGCGAGGTGTGGCTGCTCATGTGGTACTCCCCCTGGTGCGGCCACTGCCAGCACTTCGCGCCCACCTGGAAGCAGGTGGGGCTTAAGTTCCAGGGCACCCCCGTCCGGGTGGGGGCTGTGAACTGCGCCGCCCACAAGCATCTGTGCAGGGACAGCGAGATATCGCTGTACCCCAGCCTGCGCGCCATAAACGTGCAGGAGGAGGGGCTGGCACCTGGCAAGATGGCCAAGGTGAGCAACGGAGGGGCGAGCCTGGACGAGATCATCGCGTGGGTGGACAAGCGCTTTCCGGGCGTCGTCCCTGCTGCCGGTGCTGCCGCTGCTGATGCTCCTGCAGCTGATGCTGCCGCAGCTGGGCAGCAGCAGCAGCCAGGTCTCCCAGCTGCGGCGCCCGACGCGCAGCAGCAGCCGGTGGCGGCGGCGCAACAGCAGCAGCCGCCGCCGGCGCAAGTACCGGCAGACGCGGCAGCAGCGGCAGCGGCGGCAGGGGCGGCAGCAGCAGTGCAGCAGCAGCAGCCAGCTCCTGCGCAGGCGGCCGTGCTCACGACGCCCGCCACGTGCAACGAGAGGCTGACGGACGCGGCCAACAGCCTGCACTACGCGCTCGCGAACCACGTGGCGGGCACGGACGGGGAGATGGACGAGGAGCGCATAGGTTAGAGCCCTTCATTTACTATTGAAAATATTATTTAATAATGATATTTAGTATTACCTGCATTTACAAAAGATGCCGCCCTCACCTGTCTGGTGCGGCCGCACTCACTGGACTGCACCACAGTGTGCATGCGCGCAGCCGCTTCACACCAGCTGTGTCCGTCGCTGACACACCACAGCTTGCGGGCGCGTGGCCTGCTGCGTCGCTGGAGTGCACGCCAAGCAAAGCAAGCACCAGCCCCCCGCGCACTGCGGCCCTGCTGCCAGCGCAACTGCGCACCCGCTGCGCTCAGCAGCAGCAGCCGCAGATGATACCTGCCTACCCAGCGCTTGTTGAAAGGTCCTTCAGAAAGCATCAAACCTGAGCCTTGCTCAGCTGAACAGTATTACCACTGAGCCTGACAATTGCAGGAAAAGTTACACTGCTTACTGTGCTTACATGAATGCTACTACAAAGTAATGTTAAAGACATTGACGTATGATCACATAAGTTTGCTTTCCGTGACGACGCCCCCCCCCTCGCAGGCGCGCTTGCGTCGGTGCTGGGCGTGGTCGCGCGCGGGCTGCCGGGCCTGGCGAACCGCGCGAGTGTGTCCATGCTGGCTAAGGAGCTGCTGGAGTCGGAGGACCTGCGCACGGGCGCGGCGTGGGAGGCGCGCGTCACGCAGTGGCGCATCGGCCTGTTGCGGCCAGAGCTGGTGAGTGTGCTCAGCAGACGCTGCTGCGGCTTGGGTGCTCAGCAGGCGCTGCCAGGTGCTGCGGCGGGCGGCGGCGGGGTGTCGCGGCGGCGCTGTTGGGGCGGCTGCTGGCAGTCGCGGCAACACATGTAGCGGCACAATGAACTGTAGAGTGGCATGTGTAGTGCAGGGCAGTGGCTGACGTGAAGCTGCTTTTGCCGGAGCTGGCACACTGCAGCTGCGGCGGCAACAGCTGACGCGCAGTCGCGCGCCAGCGGTGCGCGCGCTTCGTTGACGGGGCAGCTGCTTGCAAGGTGTGGCATGGGGTGGTAACTGAAATTCAGTTGCTGCGACAGCGGCTGGGCACAGGCGCGTTGCAGCTGCATCCAGGATGGTTGTGCGGCGGTGGCATGCGGGTCTTGCCTGCATTGCGAAGTACAGCGGCGGGCGCTGACCGATGATTGGCTGCTGCGGCGGCGGGCGGGGTGCAGGAGGGAGTGGTAACCGCGCCTTTTGCCCCAGTGTGCTTTGCAGCGGCGCCGGGGACGTTTGGCAGGCCAAAGAAGTTCGAACTTGAAGTTTTGTGTATGTGCCTGCCCGCGCTGCCAGCAGCTCTTGTTGATAATGCCAGTGTGGCACTGTGGCAATTTGCGAAGTGCTATCAGTGTGCCTTTCCGAGTGCGAAGCGCACAGTGTGGCGACTGCTGTGCCAATGTAGTGCGGCAGGCCACCTTGTCGAGCCTGCCGCAGGGGAGTCAGAACAGACTCATAAGTGGCATTTTCGTAGCGCTGTTCGTGTATGCGTTTCAAAGGCCGTTGTGAATGCCGACAGAGTCTGGTGCATGGCAATGCTGCATCACGCGAGCACCACCCCAAAATACTCCAGTGTTGCGATAAGGTGGCCGACTCAAGTACCCCTGGTTGCTGCCGCGCAGTGCTAAGGCTCGCCAGAGTTGGCAACAGGGTCTCGCAACCGTCGTTTGGTCAGAACAGAAGTGCTTGGCGTTAATCACTGATGCCAGACAGTGGGCCGAGTCCCGGCGGGGAGGAGACGGCGCCCCCCGCAACAGATTGCTGGCTGGTCCCTCAGTGACAGTTTACAGCAAAATGGAGCCTCCATATTCCCAGGCCACACACCACTTGTTTACACCACATTCGGTCATGCAACGACCACATGCCCTCGCGCCTCTGTGACCAATGCACACATGCATACTTGGACCATGTACTTCAAGCACATCTTCAAGTGTACACACTTCAACTGTAGTCCTCCAGTACCATCTGAACCATACTGCACACACCAAATCCCCCGAGTCCCCCCCTCCCCCCCCCGCAGGGCTGGCCCGCGGCGGCGCACGAGACGGGGCGCGACCTCCAGTCCAAGGTCAACTACTCCTCCGGCCTGTGGTCGCTCTTCCACATGCTCACGCTGAGCCACTCCAGCACCGCCGCGCCGCCGCGCGAGACCCAGGCCGCGCTGCGCACGTTCGTGGACCGCTTCTTTGGGTGCGCGCCGTGCCGCGCGCACTTCCTGGGGGCGATGGACGCGTGCGACGCGGGCGCGTGCGCGGTCGGCGGCGACCGCGGGCGCCTCGCGCTGTGGCTGTGGCGCATGCACAACGCCGTCAACGTGCGCGTCGCGATCCGCCGCGGCGCCAAGGCGAGTGGTGGCGTGCGGCGGTCTGTGCTGTGGCGTGCTGTTCGTCCGCCCACGCGCTGTCTGGTGCGGGGCGGCGCTCTCACACGAGGTGTGGGTGCTGTCTGACAAATGAAGGGGGCAGGGGGGGGGGGGATGAGGTGTTGTGCCCACAGGTTGTACTCTTATTAAACTCCGCTTAGGGCGCGGAGGGGTGTGGTAGGTGGGGTGGGGCACTCCGCAGGGCGCTGCGCAGCGTCTGCTGTGACGCTGCCACCTCTGTGTGCCATGGAAGGGCTTGAGCGCGGCAGAGTGTCCGGTGCTCAGCCCAGCGCGGCAGCCGCAAGCTTGGCCTGCGCGCGACTGCCGCTGTGTCTCTGCTGCCTGCGGTTACAGACCGCTCACCGCTGCTGCTTGGCGGCAGTCACACCTTCCCGTCTGACTTTCCTGGCGCGTGTGGTGCTGTGCGTGCGTGCTGCGCAGGAGGCGGATGCTCAGCAGTACCTGTGGCCACAGCAGACCCGCTGCCCCGCGTGCTGGGAGGGCGTCACGGACTACGGGCAGCCGCGGTGGAACGAGGAGGCGGTGCTCATGCACCTGCAGGTGCGTACCCTGCTGCGTGGTCGCGGCACGGCTAGTGCCATGCACAGCGGTTCAGCGCCGCCACAGTGCAGGGTTGTGCCGCCGCGCCCGACGTGTCAGTCGGCGTGGTGCCTTTGAGCGCGGCGGCACGTGCAGCGCCTTCGGCATGGCACCTGACAAGCTAATGACAATGGAGGCTCTACCTTGCCCTCGTCATGTAAGGGAAATTCAGCCTCATTTAATCCATCTATCCGTTGTTTTGCACGTCCTTTGTACTTTTAGTACATACCAAAACCAGCAAAAGCACTCATTCATACACGGGCCTCGACGTCGCAAAGTGGCTGCGCGCACCGCATCACCCGCCCCCACCGCGCACTCCCCTCTGCCATGCACCCATACGCTCTCCTAGCACCGCCGCCGCCGCAGCCGCCGCGCCGCAATTGAGCCCCCACCCCCGCCCTCCCCCTCCCCCGCCCCGCCCGCAACCGCCTTTGCTGCGCAGTCGACGTACTGGTGTCGCGAGTGGGGGGTGCAGCCCGGCTGGTCGAGCTACGCGGGGTTGACGCGCGCCGCCCAGGGCGCGCTGCTGCAGCCCGTGGCATGGGGCATGCTGGCGGCGCTGGGGCTGCTGTGCTGGTGCGTGGCGCGCCGAAAGAGCGGGCGGCGGAAGCGGCGCCTGCACGCGAGCCGCCGCGCAGAGGGGGACGACGCGGTGAGCAGTGGACTGGCCGCCTTGTACTTCAACAAGTAGTTGAAGTACTGAATTGGTACTTTGTGCGGCCAGAAGGTGTGTGGGTGCCGCTGGTGCGCATCCTTGGCGCCCGGCACGGGCTCATGTGTCAAGGTGTGTGTCGGGAGTGGGCGGCGGAAGCGACACCTGCGCGCAAGCCGCTGCGCGGAGGGCGACGATGCGGTGAGCAGAGCCGCCGCCTTTTCTGGAGCACTACCGTCTTGTTCCGAAGCACGCGCCCAGGGCTGAAGCTTGTCAGTTTGTTGGGTGCCTCCGAAAGTAACTCACCCCTACCCCTTATTTGTCTCCACGATATGTGCACCGTAGTGTTCCCAGCCGGGATCGGCTTAGCCGGTCGGCTTCGGCTTAGCCGACAAGCCGAGCTGGTCGCCCTCCGGCTTTTCTCGGCTTTGCGTGTACAGCAGCCTATCCGCACCCCCCGGGCACCCCACGGCGGCTCCTGTGCCCCGCAGCCACAGTTGCAACAGTGGTGCTGCCGTTGCCGGTTTGTTGTGCACTCCACTGCTGTGCTGAGCAAAGCCGGCGCTCAGCCTCGCACTGCTGAGCAGTGACACGCTGCGCACGCATAGTGACACTGCTGCTGCTGAGCACTCAGTTGCTGTTCGTAAAGGTGAATTCAGCGAAAAGCCGGCCCCTCAAAGCCCAAGCCGAAGTGCACGCCAGGTACCGGCTTAGCCGAAAAAGCCGAGCCGAAACGGACACCCGCAAGCGGTAGAGCCGAAACCGACCTCGACTGGGAACACTACTGCACCGGGTATACTACTGTACTGCTAGTTGAAGGAGTTGTTTGAGTGCCTCCCAAAGTAGCATCCCTTCCCCATCTATTTTTAACCTAAAGTTTCAGCCCGGGCGATTACTGTGCTTCTGAGCAAGATGATAGTAGTACTTCAAAAAGTACTTGAAGTACCACAGTAGTATTCTTCTGTGTGTACGGAGGGTATATGGGTGCCGCTGGTGCGCGTGCTTGGCGCCTGGCCCATGTTCGTGTGCCAAGGTATGTGTTGGCAGTTACCGCTTTTGCCGGTATGGTGCGCTGGGTGCGCCAGCCCCATGTGTGGGGGCTGGCTTGCTGTGCCCGCATTTTCTGCTTGCACGTCTACCACAAAGGGTGGGCATTGTCTGTTGTGTTGCTGCCTGCACCATAGCAAGTCCTACTGCTGACACAACCACAGAAGCCCACACACCAAGCGCACAACACCCATATGGCGCCGTGGCGCCACACAGCGCGGCACAGATGTCAATGGCAGCGCCACTTACAGTCTGCCACGCACTGCTGCTGTTGCCGCCGCTGCTGCCACCACTCGCCGCGCACTCCGCTGTGCCCCTCTGCATGGGTGCTGCTGAGCAGCGCGATGGAGAGCACAGCGGGCGGCGGCGCATGTCCCTGGAGCTTGCAGCCAAGCAGCTGCTGGGCGGGTTCCGAAAAGACAGCCTGGTGTGACCGTGCCCAGGCAGCGGCAGCAGACTTCGGTGGTCGGTGCAGCACAGCGGGGAGGGGGGGGGGGGGGGGGGGGGGGCACTCTTTTTTGGCGTGGAGTGCCGCACACATGGCAAAGAGGTGGTTATCCTGGCATGTTTGCACGATACATCAAAGTGCGCGGCATGTTTGATTGATCAAGTTGGGCGGCGCTGCCTGCCCACGCTGGCTGGCATACCCATATATTTATCAGTGCGCCTGTATGCGGCGGTTGCGCAAGTTCCTTTTGCCGACCTCTGTCACGGTGGCACACGGAAATCATGGTGCACTGCTGGTGCTGGTTCCCATTTGCAAATGAGCCAGGCTTGTGCTGCTGAAGCTGCCTCAGCATTGCCAATAGCGCTTGTTTGCTGCCAAACTGGCAGTCAAGATGTTCCGCCAGCATGCGGGGCGCTAGCACGAGACAGGCATGTTTGCTATTATAATACTTCGAAAAAGTACATGTATACTTCAAGTACTTCGTACATACTTCAAGTACCTACTTTGAAGTTTGTTTACAAAAAGCATAAATTTCGCTGGCATGCGCGGGCTTGGTGGCACCAACAAGCATGCAAGGCAGTGGAATCGGTGCACCTGGCGAGTGAAGTGCAGTGCGCCTGTGTATTGGCAGCTAACTTCCTAAGTTCATTGTGCGCTGGTTGTACTGGCTGGCCGCGCCTGCCTGGCACGCAGCAGACCAGCAGCGCCGCCACAACTTCAACTTGCACTCCTCATTCTGTGCCATACATACTACAGTAGTACATACACGTGTGTACACAAAGGTTGCGCAGCAGCGCAGTGGACGCACTTCTCCCCACTAGCCCGCCCACCAAAACAGCTACCACGCCGCAAAATGAGCCGGGCGCTGGCTACAGCAGCGCGCAAAATGCAAGGCCCGCTGGGCAGTTCCAAGTCGGCCTGCCAACGCAGCGTCGCGTGCATGTGCCCATGATCTGCAAAGCTCGGGCAGCTGCGATACGGCGCCTGGCAAGTTTTCAGCACACAGTCGGTGCTGTCCGCACTTTTCATAGCCAGTCAGTCGACCCTGCCGCATGCCGCTTGATGCGCACAGTCCGTGCAAGGCGGGGCCAGCCGCCACGTTGCCACCCAGTCGCCCCGCAGCAGCCAGCCACGCCCCTTCCACGCTCGGCGCAGCAGTGACGCCGGCACCGCTCCCCACTCGCAGTCCGGCGTTGTCACACACGCGGGGGGGCTGGGCGGGCAACACACCACTGCCTGCTGCTGCCCCACCGCTCTCACCCCACTGGCACCGCCACTGGCGCCAGGCAAGCGGTTTGCCGTGCGCAGCGGTCGGCCGCGAATGACACTTGGCCGCCCTAAAACACGGCGCCGCTGCCAGCGGCGGGGCGTGACGCGCCAAGCGCCCCTCAGTACTCGACGGCGCGCTTGATGGCCTCGTAGACCTTGAGCGCGTCCGGCGCGTAGTGGCGCTCAAACACGAGCGGGAACGGCGTGTCGTAGCTGCGCGGCGAGCGGCGGCGGGTAGACGCAGCGCACTGCATTCAGTCGCTGAACCTTTGTGTGCCAAAGCAGGCAGCAGCAGCAGCCAGTGTGCGGCGGGTTGGCGGGAGCACGTTACCTGTCGCTCGGGAGCGTTTTCATCGCTGCAATGTGCGCCTAGTACTAAAGCGCGGGGCCTTGCTGAGGGGGTAGGCAAGTGTGAAGGCGATGGTGCTGTAAC
Source organism: Ophiocytium majus (assembly GCA_032358315.1). Lineage (NCBI taxonomy): Eukaryota > Xanthophyceae > Mischococcales > Ophiocytiaceae > Ophiocytium > Ophiocytium majus. The sequence goes on along the minus strand of JAULBY010038410.1, from coordinate 5,252 downwards.
GTTCTGGTGGAACATGGTCACACTGCAGCTCGCAGGCAGACCTACTCCTACCAAACAGCTGCATCAACAGCAACTACACATCGGGCGGGTCACCTGTTGCCAACATCACCTCTCGGCGGTGGCAGGCACAAAACAGCCAAGATACTGCCCGCATGGACTGCCTGGGACCCGCAGCTACACCCGGAAGTCGCAGCATCGCCCACGCCCGCCGCAACCACGCACTACGCACATGCACCCCCTGCAACCGTAAACACCATGTGACTGAGAAAACCCTTTGGACCCATCACAGCTCAACAATGACATCTACACTGCGGTAGGTGCGGGGGCTGCTGCCATCCGCGGCGCGGCCCTTTGCTTCGCCACCCCTAGCACAGGTCCACAGCCCGGCGGCGCGGCTTGACGGCGCCCACAGCCTGTCTCTCCTAGATGAGTACCGACTGCACCACACACCCTGCCGCCGCGCGTGCAGCCGCGGGGGGCGCGTCTCACCCGCACACACGCTGGACGGGTGCCTGCAGGTGCAGGAAGCAGCGCTCCTGCATGTCGGCGGCGACCTCCGCCGCAAAGCCGCCCGTGCGCGGCGCCTCGTGCGACACCACCAGCCGCCCCGTCCTGCGCACGCTCGCGGCCACGGTCGCCGCGTCCCACGGCAGCACTGTGCGCAAGTCCACCAGCTCGCAGGAGATGCCGTCGCGCGCGCGCGCCATGTCGCAGCTGCGGCGGAGGCGGAGGCGGCGGGGGTGTGTGGCAGTGGTGGGGAGGGCGGCAGTAGTGGCGGCAGCGGCGGCGGCAGCAGCGGCGGCGGCAGTGGTGGTGGCAACGGCGTGAGCGGCGGTGCCAGCAGCGGCAGTGGTGGCGGTGGTGGCGGCAGTGGCGGCAGCGGCGGTGGCAGAGGGTGGTGACAACACTGGCAGAGGGGGCAGCGCGACAAAAACATTGCGTTGGACGCGGCGCCAGCGCCCGATCGCCACACGCTCACACACAGCCCCCTCCCGCACTCTCCACGTTTGCTGAGGCGGCCCTCCCGCTCATGCGCCGGGCCAAGCGCCACTCACCCCTCGGCGAGCGTGCGTAGCTGCGCGCCCCACCCCACGACCGTCACGTCCGTCCCCGCGCGCAGCACAGCCGCCACGCCCAGCGGCAGCTCAAAGTCCCCCTCGGGCACCTCCTCCACGCTCGTGCGGTACAGCGCCTTGGGCTCCAGGAAGATGACGGGGTCTGGGTCGCGGATTGCGCTGAGCAGCAGACCCTTGGCCTCGCGCGCGTCGCGGGGCATCACCACCTGTGGGGGCCGCACGCACGGCAGCGGGTGACGGCGGCGTGTGTGTGTGTGTTGGGGAGGGGGGGGGGGCTTGGCGGGGGTGCAGGTGGGGCTGTGGTGTTTCTCACAGTTGTGAGCGTGTGAGCGGTGTCTGCAGGGTCTGTGACCCGTGAGAAGATGTAGCTGCGCTGATTGGGCGTGCGGGGTTTCGCGCACGGATGGGTTCAAAAATACTGATGTGGTACACATGGGTCGCATGGCGTGCTGGTGGCTCGGAGGGTCCAGCCCGCTGCCACACAGCCAATGCGTACAGGCACCTCCACCTCCCTACTTGCGCACTACACGATTGTGGCATTGCCCAGCAGTACTTGTTCCAGCGACGCGCGCCACCTCTGCTGCCAGTCCCTACCCAGCAGGCGGTCCCTACACCAAACAATCATTGTTGATTTTGATGCTCTATAACTTTATCTGTAGAAATATAGAAGTACATGTATATGGTACCATTTCCTCCTATTGGGACATGTGCATATGGTACACAAATACTTCGGAAGTACACTTCGAAGTATACTGAAGTACTTAATACTTTTAAAGTACTGTTACAAACTATTTTGGTGCACGCGCAGTTGCCGCGCACCTTGAGCCCGGGCGTATGCGCAAAATATGCCTCCGGCGACTGTGAGTGGTAGTGCCCGCCGTGGCCGACCCTGCCGCACGGCGCGCGGATTGTCAGCCCGCCGCAGTTAAACTGGTTGCCCGATCGGTACCGGTACTTGGCAGCCTCATTGACGATCTGGCGGCCAGAAGGCAGTGTGGCAGTGGGCACGGCGTGGCCAAGCAGCAAATGCATTACATGTGTGTAGATTATATAACATATGAAGCATATCATTGTGTACAAAGTTTACCACAGTACTATGTGTGTATGTATGGCGGTCAGCAGTTGGGTGCGCGAGCGCTGAGGTGCTGGTGGCGGGTGGACAGCGGCGGCCGCAGCTGCGCCATTCGGCGGCGCAAAGCAAGCACGTGCTGTGGCTGCAGTGACTACACGCTTGTGCTGGTGGCGGCCACAGTTGATGCGGCGGGCAGCGGGGCGGCGCACGTACCTGGTCAAACGCCGGGAAGATGTAGTCGGCAAACTGCATCTCGGCAATGGCAGTGCCGCCCATGGCCGCGTAGCCTATTGCAAACCCGGCTATGCCTTGTTCGCTGTGGCATTTTTGGAATTGAAGTGGTGTGTGAGGGGAGGGTGGCAGGGGCACAGGCAGAGAACAGGGCTGGGAGTGAGTGCCACACCTAGTGAGGGCCCAACAGCGCAACAGCAACAATGGACGAGCGGTTGTCTACGTTAACCAATGCTGCAGAAACATGCGATGTGCTGCGGCTGTTGGCTGATGGCGTACCAAAATTTTAGCACATCCACTCTAAAATATGTTTATGTGCATGCCAGCCTACATGAGACTATTGGCCGCTGACCTGAGTGGAGTGTTGAAGACGCGGCCAGGGCCAAATTCCTCCCGAAGCCCCACGCTGCACCTGAACACCCCTCCAAAAGCCACATCCTCTCCAAACACGGCCGCGGTGGGGTCCGTCGCTAGCGCCACCCTCATGGCAGAGTTGATGGCAGTGAACCTGTGGAACAGGCAAAAAAAAATGCGGAGTGGACTTGTTGACTGCTGCTGTCCGTGATGAGGGCAACATGCTGCGGTTGCTGTAACTGACATTCCAGCATCACACAACACAACCTCAACCGTCTGGTGCTGGCATGTAAGAACTGACAGAGCGCTCTCAGAGGACAGCAAGCAGCTTACATGTTCATCTGGGCGCTGGGAGCGGCGTCCGGGGCGGGGGAGGGCGCCGCATCGAAAGCTGGCACCGCGCTATGTTGGCGAGCTGCACCAGCGCGGAGCAGAGCCTGCGCAGTTTTCGGACGGGCAGAACAGCAGCAGCAGGAGCAGCAGCAGCACAGGCTGTCAGCCAGCAATGCTATGGAACAGGCAGGCAGGATAGTGGCTATTCTCTGGTTAATTTGGGCTGAGCCGGCTTCTCTTTGCTCACCTGTCGCAGTGGCCTCGTCTTGCTCACATTGCCGTGGCACCATCGCAATGCTTGCATTGGCAGCGCGAGAGAAGGGGAGGTTGGAAGGTGGTGCGCCGCTTTAGGCAGGCTGCACGGGCGGCAACTGGTAAGCAACAGCTTCACAACGCCACGGCCACCAGCGAGCCAGCTTCCACAGCAGCGCCGGTCAAGTTGCAGGTTCTCTCGTCAACAGCAAGTTGAAATCGGCGATCGATTCGCGATCCTATTGGTTAAGAGGGGGGGGTGGGGGGGTGCACCAATAAAAGCTGGCAAAAATGCGCAAGGGCATGTGAACACATCAGAAACTGCCTCAACGTTGATCATTTGACGCGCGCGTCAACAACAACACGAGGCTCTGACCGTGCACAACCGCCCTCGCCTCCACCTCTCACAGAGACCACAACCTCGCAACGTGGCCGCTCGCGGCATGCGCGGCGCCCTGCTATCGAGAGCCGTGTGTCGGGTGCGTCTGGGCACCCGCCTCACCGCTGCGTCCAGACGAGATGCATTCCGGACGCGCTTCAATGTCGCAGCAACAGCAACGTTTTTCGCTGGCAAAGACCTGGCGCCTGCTTTGTCAGCCTGCCCGCTGCTGCGAGCCCGGGAGGGGTACCCCGCCCGCCCGCTTTCCAGCGCGCCAGCGCGTCTCAGCGGCAACATACCCTTCCGGATGACAGGCAAGCGTGTGCTGACGATGGTGTCGACTCGTGTTCTGTGCCTTCGTGTGTTGCTGCTGCTGCTGCGCTGTTGTGGCGGCACCACCTGCAGACACGCCACCCTGGCGCTCCTGCGTATTAATCACCCGACCCCCTCTAGTCTATGTCAGCGTGGCCCGCTGATACAGCAAGCTCTCTTGCTGGTAAAGGCTGCTGGGTGTCTGCCAGTTACACCAGGGTTCAAAAACTCTCCGGTAACTCTGACCTTCCTCCTGTGTCGCACGCAAGCCTCTCTTGGTGTGGCGCAGTCGAGATGCGCCGTACGATGCCCTGCCGTACGCAAACCAGGCTTACCTACTCCCTCCTGGCAAAACCACACTAGGTTGATGCCTGCCCAGCTCATCCTCTGCTTCGGAAACCACACACCTTACACGACCACTGCTGCCACACGTCTCGTGACGAAAGCCGGCAGTTGCAGGCAGGGACGCAAGCATGTTACACGCTTGCTATAACACACCAGCACATACAAACCTTTGCCCCCCATTTTGCATGGTCATTGTCTCAAAAGAAAGGCATTTACAAAATTTATTTGTTCAAGTGTACTTCCCAAGTAACTGCAGCAGCAAGTTAGCACTGTATAACCCCTGCCACACCACATTGCCTGCACACAACCGCGCAGACATTGGGGAGGGCATCAAGGAGGTGGAGCTTCTGCAGTGGTTCGTGCGCCCGGGCGACCCCATCCGCCAGTTTGACCGTGTATGCGAGGTCCAGAGCGACAAGGCCACCGTCGAAATCACCAGCCGCTACGACGGCACCGTCGTCTCCCTGCACCACGAAATCGGCGCCATGGTCCCCACCGGCGCCACCCTCATCGAAGTCGCCCCCGGAACCGCCCCCAACGGCTCAGCCATGCCCTCCCCGCCACCACCCACCTCTCCAGCACCCGCCGCCACTACCGCCACACCGGCAGCCCCCATGCCTGTCCCCTCCCCCCCACCTCCGCCACCATCACCACCAGGGGCGCCAGTGCTGGCGGCGCCCGCGGTCAGGCGCCTCGCGCGCGAGTACGGCATCGACCTGCGCGCGGCGGGCGCTGGCGCGCCGCGCGCGACGGGGCCGCACGGACGGCTGCTAAAGGGAGATCTCGAGGCGTTCGTGCGCGCGAACGGGCTCGCGCGCGTGGCCCCCGCCGCCGCAGCACCAGCTGCTGAGCAGCCCGCTGCTGCTGAGCACGTGCCGCCGCGCGCCGTCATGACTGG
>JAULBY010038399.1:0-14019 GCA_032358315.1 Ophiocytium majus | reverse complement strand
TCTCACATGCAGTTGTTCTCGCATGTAGACATGCATGTGAGTATGTATGCTCAGCAGACAGGCTCAGAACCCTGTCAAGGTGCAAGTACTTCGTAAGAGGCTTAACAATTCAAGTTGCTGCAGCAGCAGCAGCCTGTCAGTGAGAGGGCCATAGCAATTGTTGCCGTTGTGTGTGCGGGGCCCCTCAGTACAGTGTCAAAAGGGCGCCATGGGATGCCATGCTCACTGAGTCGCAGTCATGGTAGATGCATGGACGCATGGCACATCATCTTCCGAAGTCAGCGTCGATGTCCGACAGCGTCGCATGTGATAGCACGTGCCTGGCCGCCCACTTACCAATTTAACAATGAATTACGGGAAAGACTTACTACTACACAGAAGTATACTAATACTACTGTAGTGACTACCGTAGCGACTGTTAGTAGTACACTACTAGTGGTACACTGTAGTAGTAGTGGTACTATAGTATACTGCTACTACTGATGTGCATGTGCCACCTGTGGGCGTGCTGGCATGATGCATAACATTGGCTGTTGCACGCCCACAACTTGAAGTACACGTAAATACAACTATTCTTTGAAGCAGTGTATACTTCTGAAGTATTTCTACTACAGAGGTAATACCGGTATCATTCATGTATAGCTACTGGTGATTAAGTACCTTCGAAGTATGTTGCCGTATTAATAAGCATTTCAGAAGTAATTTTTGCAGTTGTGTCAACAGCAGTACTAGTCACTCGGGCCGGCATACCATGTCACCTGACGGTCTCTTCATGTGACAGTGCTAACTTATTGAATATGTATACTTCAAGATAAGTATAGACTGTTGTTGTTGTGGACTTGGAAATTGTTTCTTGTGCAGTACTACTTCTACTACATTAAGAGATAATTACTTTTACAACTATTTTGATGCATTACTTATTCGATTTTAGTTAAAGGCTTAATTGTCAAGTTGCCCACGTGTACCACTACTATGTATACACATGTACACACACAAGTAGCCCACGTATAGCACTACCATGTATACACATGTACACACACATATGCCTATATCCTTTGGCAGTCCTCAGCCATGGTGCACCGTGTGGCACCTGTGCAAAGCAGTGTGCCACTGCAAATCATACCGGTGGTTTTTAAAACCAAGAGAGGCATCCATCATGCATGATCATCTATATACACGTGTACCTGCTGGCGGCCCTGTATGTCGTACTGCAGTACCACTGCCCCAGCTCCCACATATATGCAGACGCTGGCTGCTCCTGGCTCTCCTGGTGCCGCCAGCCGCACGGCGCAGGCCCTTAGCGCGCACAGCACCCCAACCCGAAGCCCGGGGTTCGCCTGGCGCCAAGCAATGCGTGCCAAAAAAGGGGGCGATCGTGTTGAGGAGAGCAGGCGCGGCTGGCCGGCCTCAGTGACGTGACTCGAGCTCACTGAGAGGTCTAGTACGGAGAGTTGCTGGCGCGCCGGCTGCAGACCTACTAGTACAGTTTTATCGGTGTAGAGCCTGGTCATGACGTCAATCGCCAGCGCGCGCGGTACACCTTGTGTGTGGCACGAGTCATGACGTCAGTTGCAAATTTTTTTGCATTGCTCGACAGCAGTGCTCAGCGCGAGCGCGTGTGTGTGCGTGTGTGTGTACACGTGTACACGACTTACGTGTGTGTACATGAACACACACATATGTGTTCATGAATGAGCGACGATGGATCCTGCCGAAGCGTTGGTTTTTTTTTGCGCCTGCTGCCTTCGATGGAGCTTTCGCACCACCACCCCTGCAGCGCGCGTCGGGAGCATGCAGTAGCGGCGGCAGGACGTAGCAGCATCCATGGGCGGCGCGGGCTCTAAGCCACGACGGAAAAAGGAGAAAGTTGACGATGACGCCGGCAAGGCCAGCGAGAAGGTGGGGTTCTCTCTATGCTGCAAGCCTGCAGTCGCCAGTTGGCAAGGTCCGCACCCGCCGGCGTACTGGCGCTGGCGCGCTGCTGCTGCAGCTCCGGCATGGGGCGCCAAACACTCAGGCTGGTCGTGTGTTATTGCAGGTCTTCTGAAAAGCTTAGGTCCAGCCAGCGGGAATGTGCATGTTTCCGCTGTGGCTGGGATGACCCTCGCTGCGCTGTTGCGGCTGCTGGCTGGCGGGCACGTCCCGGCCTGCCGGTGCTCGCTGTGCCGTCTGCGACATGGTGCACAGCGGACCAAGCGCTGTGCTTTCTGCCACCTGTCACCCGCCACTGCTGATGCTGTGAGCACCAGCCAATTGCACACTTGTTTTGACGTGCTGCTGTACATGCAAGCTTCGGCGTGGCTGCCTGCTGCAGCCAGCGCTCACTGCTGCTGGCGGTGCTGCTGCCGCGGCCGCCTGCAGTGGCTCAGCCTGTGTGCCACCATGCCTGCGCTAAACGCGTGACGTGCAGGCTGCCATGAGCATCTCCTGCTGCCAACAGCAGCAGCTGCTGCTGCCGTGCCGCAGCGCCTCCTTTAGGCATCGAAATGGCCACAGGCGCGGAACACCAAATTGCAGAGCAAGCGGTGTTCATGGCATGCACTCACACGGCGTGCATCTGTGTGCCCTGTTCTGTGAGAGCAGAAGGACACCCAGGGCAACCGCATCCTCAGCCCCCTGGAGCGCCAGCAGCGCCGCTATGTGCAGTCCTATGGGCAGGCGAACGCGGACGCCGCGGCGGACTTTGCTGACATTGACCAGGTACGCAGGGCTCCGATATAAAATGGATTAACATATACTGCAAGCTCTTTTCAAGAACACGAGGGAAGTTGGAACTGCCCTAGTGCCCCATGGGCTCCTCCCCTTCAGCCTATGATCGGCCGATGCTGTTGTAACTGGCGTTGCAAAATGAGTGACCGAGTCTTTCCCTCCGGTTTATGTGAGCGCTACCTAGGAGCAAGGGGCTATCTCCGTTGCGTTGCCAAGATGGGGCATGGTGTACACTTATGAACCATGGCAAGCGCCAGCCACCATGCACCCAAAGCACCCATGTACCTGAGTAACCAGTACTTGAAGATCCCCACCCTGTAGCTACACAAAATGCGAAACACAAAAGATTTGTGGGGGCTCAGGTGTGGTAAGTTACTGCTTGTTTTGTTTCGTCTCGTACTCCAGCTGCTCATATATCTTCTGGCGTGTGCTGTTGAACTCTCCAGGCCGTGGCCTAGTGGCACACGGCCGCTGTGTGCAGCGGTGACTGACGCCCTGCTGCCGCCCGCGCGGCATGAAGTCACGGCTGGGCCTGCAAAATGCCACAACACGTGCCTCTCGCATCTGCTAAAGTCATCCTGCAATGGCACCCCACACATCTATGGCAGCCGCCACAACATATTTGCCACGCAGCACGGCCCCGACCCCCGACCCACAATTTCACCCAAATCCTGGGCGGATGCTGCCGAATTTTGCTCCGCAGACGGTGGACCGCTACGACTACCTCATAGTGTTTCCGAACCCCGCCGAGGACAAGAAAAGCGGAGCCAAGGGGGATGAGGAAGAGGCTCGCAGCATGGGCGAAAGCGCGCGCGGCGCGGGTGATGGCGGCACCGGCGGTGGCGGGGGGAAGGGCGGGGATGGCGATGCGGCGGGCGATTTCATAACGCTTGGGGAGGTGGCGGACGTGTGGTATAGTGCTGTGCCGGGGGACGAGGTGGCGAAGCATGAGGCGCAGGTCAGTGTGCTCAGCAGTAGGTGCGCTGTAGTTTGTGCGCACATGATTTTGGTACATTGATGTGCTGAGTAACTTGGAGTAGTAAAGGACAATATGAAATCGTCACTTAGCAAAGTGCCGGACATCCGGTACAGTGCTGTGCCGGGGGATGAGGTGGCGAAGCACGAGGCGCAGGTGAGTGTGCTCAGCAGCAAGTGTGATTTGTGCCCGCATAGTTTCGGTATTTCCGAAGTACATTAGTGTGAGGTCGTGCTTAATGACTTGATTTAAATTTTTGTGCGCATAGTTTCGGTACTGCACATTAGTACACGGGCTCTTGCACGCCCACACGTGCAAATAAATACAACCACACACACGCACACTGTGTCGCACTTGTAATTAAAGATATACTTCAAGTAGAAATAGATAGATACTTCAGAAGTAAAAAATACTAGAAGTAAAAAATACTAGAAGTAAACTTCTGAAGTATATAGTTAAGTGCGCATGCACATGCGGGGGCGTACAAGGACCCGCGGGCATGCGGTCAGGAGAACGCAAATGGCACGACAACGTATGGGTAGGCAGCACCTAGAGGGGTTGGACAACAACTGCCTGCAGCCTATCATATACTGAACTACTTATGAAGTACTTATGAAGTAACTGACACACGCTATGTGGGTATGGTCGCCAAAAAAACGTGTTGAAAAATCGGAGGTGACATGCAGCATATATACGGCATACATATGGCGTACATAAGCCGTATATGCTGCTGTTCAATGAAAAAAGGTCATCTCTCCTTTGTGTGCGCATGTGGCATATATGGGTCGTATTTGGTGCTCTTGCATAGTTTGCACCATATTGGAGTGAGGTATGCAGCTTTTTTTGCAGGAAAAAATGTGGCGAAGTACGGGGTCGTGCGACCCTCGAGGTGATGCAGTATGTGTTGGCAGCTGTCACAAGGGCCCTGTACGCGCAGGCAGCGCTGCAAATCATACAAACTTGTACATGTATGTGTGTACTTTGAAGTACATACCGTTATATTGCACATGTGAATATATACTTCGGGAAGTACCGGTATATATACTACGTAGTATTGCAGCACAAGGGTCCTGTGTGCAGAATCGGCGCTGCCAGGCACGAGGCTGCAGGTGGCGCTGCCAAACCAAAGGCACACGTGAACACGTGTACACCATGATCATGGTGTACATGGACTTGTGTACACCATTGCATACATGATGGTATGCGCAGCCACCCACGTGGTGCACTTGCGTTGGCGGCACTTGACACACCCTGCTGACAAGTAGGGTTGGCTTGGTGTACATGAACACGCGCACATTATGTGTTTCAAAGTAAATTTTATACATGCAGTCACCCGCGTGAGAAGACTTGTGTTGGTGGCACTTGTCACACCCTGCTGGCAAACAAGATTAGGTTAGTGTGCATGAATATGTGCACACCGTTAAATGTACACACGCAGTCACCCATAGGGCTGATGTGGGCTGGTGACAGTTGGCACACCCTGCTGGCAAGTGCGGCACAGCCCTATGCCACCAAGCACAGCAGACACGGCTTAGGTGGCCCTGACTTGACTGTGTACTCGGAAGGGACATCACGCCAAAGGCTGAGCAGTTTTCGCACATGTGATACGGCGCGCGGGCAGCAGCATCACTTGCTGTAATGCAGGCGCGGCGCTGCACACGCACGCAGGCTGGGCAAGGCTGCCACAGCAACGTGACTCATCAAGTGAGCCTGACTCGTAAGTCGTGACTCAAGTCAGTAGCGCGGACTCGACACGGTTGGCCGTGGGTTTGACGGCGCGTGTCGGGTGCGGGTTACGTCTACGCAATCCGTGATGACGTTCTCTCCGGCAAGCCTTGTCCTGCCAGTTTCTGTTAGCCAGGCAGTGCGTTTTGAAAATAGGATTGGGCAAAAATATGGTGCATTTCCCATGACCGCACATGTTTTGTGTGTGCGTGTGCTGAGCAGGACCGGCTGCGCCGTGAATTTGACCAAGTATGTTTGGGCAGAATACGGTGTATATACATATACTTCTGAAGTATAGCAATTACGGTGTAATACCAGGTGTAGATATATATATATATACTTCTGGAGTATATTTCCATGACCGCATGTTTTGTGTGTGTGTGTGTGTGTGTGTGTGCTGAGCAGGACCGGCTGCGCCGCGAATTTGATGCGCGTTTTCGGACGCCGGCCGATTTTTCAAGCGCGGAGGTGAGCGTGCCTCCGATGGCACTGCTGGGCACATACTTCTACTACTTATAAATATATAGAGATTTACTACTTGAAGTACTTTCAAGTCGAAGCACTACTGTAGCACTTCTATACTTCCAACCAGTATTGGAAGGAAAGTCAGGGATTTCAATACGTTAGGCAGGGTTTCATGCGGCCGCAGATGAGTGTGCTCCCTAGGCACTGCTGGACATACTTTGAAGCACTAGTGGTATGTATTATGAAATGTTTCAGTACTATTTGTTAAGTAAGCTGTGGTCGTTGTTGCTATTATTGGGGTTGTCAACAGGTTTGACTTGTTTCATGCGGTCAGCGGTATGCAACCTGAGTTGTTCACATAGCTAGTTCACGGACTGTGGATAAATTGTTAGGACTGCGCTCGGTATTCACCATGGCATGCCCGGTGCAGTGTACTTCCAAGAAGTGTTTTGTTATTATCTTTGACCTGTTTCGGTATTTCAGTACCCTGCTGCTGTTGTATGTAAACATGTGCACGCTCCACAGCGCGGCCATGTCGTGTGTTTAAGTACATGTGACTAGTGATGGGTCACAGCGTATAATTTTCGCATTATACGCTGTAGAACGTGTGTAAATACGCCGTACAACGTATAAAGATGAACGTATTTATACGGCAAATACGCCGTATATCGCGTTTTTGGGCATGGAAACACGCCGTATTTCGTAAAACGTATAAAATACGTTATACGGCGTGACCCATCACTACATGTGACCATTACCAACTCCATAATACCTTTAAGTAGAAACCACTCCGAAGTGCAGTACCATTAAAATCTCGGTTATGTCTGTTATGACTGTCATGTGCACGCTGGGGGGCGCGGCCAGGTCGCGGGACGAATGGGTGCGCGCATTCTGGTACATACTTTTTTGTACATACTTGGAAGTAGTACTTCTGAAGTGCCGGTGCGTACTACAGTGGTAGTATATGAGGTACAGTAATACTGAGCTCTGTTATGACTGTCATGTGAGCAGGACAGCGCGGCCATGGCCGTGTCGCGGGACGAGTGGTGGTGTGCCTGCTGATACTGAATTTTCTGTACATACTACTAGTACGTGGCACTTCGAAGCGTGACTGACCACTACTACTGTCATCATAACTACTTCAGAAGCAAAACAATAATAAGGTATGTTATGGCTGTCGTGTGCGCAGGAGTGCGTGGCCGTGACCATGTCGCGGGACAGAGTGGTGCAACCGGTGCTGTTATTACAATACTTAACTGTACATTTACTCCCACATAACACATGATTTGCAGCAACTACACATATTACCATATTTACAAGCTTTGTTATGACCGCCATGTGCAGGAGAGGGCGGCCATGACCATGTCGCAGGATGAGTGGCTGCGCGTGTGCTGACTCTTAACTTCGAAATGCTATGTGAAACTAAGCTATGTTATGACATTCATGCGCGCAGGAGAGCGCGGCCATGACCATGTCGCGGGACGAGTGGCTACGGCTGGCGCGCGAGGTCATAGTCAACACGCTGTACGCCAAGAGCGGGCTGCAGCTCAAGCTCACCGTCAGCCGTGACGGCAGCAAGGTCCTCTGCAGGTGGGCCCACGTACACTTGCGCACATACTTGCGTTCATGTCTACCATATAACATACATGGGCTATACATCCACATACTTCTGATGTCCTCTTTTTTTTCTCTCGTGCACGGGTCACACCAGGGTGGAGCCCTTACCAGTGGGGAGGCGTAGGGTGTATCGCCTTCAGGCTGAGTTGTCACATACTTGAAGTATATCATGAATGTATACTTCGAAATACATTTTCTTCCTGAAGTTGAACACACATCATAAGATCACATGTACCACCCAGCAGCAGGCACCACCGGCAGCGCCTGCATGTACTGATGGCGCCACTGCCACGTCTCGGTGGTGATGCTGTTGCCGCCGTTGCTGCCTGCTGAACGGCACGCTGCTGCTGCCGCCATCGCCGCCGTTGCCCACTGCCACTGCCACCCGCTGCTGCTGCCGCCACTGCCATCACTGCTGCATCCACTCTCACCGCTGGTGTGTGGTGGCTGTTACAATGTAACTGCCACATGCTGCTGCTGCTGAGCAGGGTTCGTGCCCCCGTGGCGCTGCTGGAGCAGCAGGCGGCGCGCGAGGGCTACCGCCTGCAGTTCCGGGGCGAGGTCGACCCCAGCTATGAGTTCTGGACGGAGGAGGAAATTGCGGAGGAGCAGCGTCTGTACACACGGGTAGGTGGTAATTGAAGTATTGTTTGTGTGCGAGTTGAAGTTTGATGTATCACCTGTTTGCTGGTGGTACCGTAAGAAGCGAGTTGAGGTTCGGGGCGAGGTTGACCCCAGCTATGAGTTGTGGACGAAGGAGGAAATCGTGGCGGAGCAGCGTCTGTACACACGGGTACGTGGTACTTGAAGTACAGGACTTGAAGTCTGATGAACCACCTGTTGCTGGTACAGTACAAGTCCTTTTTGTTGAAGCTCGGTGTATTAGCTGTTTCAGAGTGAGGTCGACCCCGGCTATCACTTCTGGACGGAGGAGGGAATCGTGGCGGAGCAGCGTCTGTATGCACGTGGTACTTGAAGTATAGGAGTTGAAGTTCGATGAACCACCTGTTGCTGGTACAGTACAACCCCTTTTTGTAGAAGCTCGATGTATTAGTTGTTTCAGAGTGAGGTTGACCCTGGCTATGGGTTGTGGACGGAGGATGAAATCGCGGAGCAGCAGCGTCTGTACGCACGGGTAGGTGGTAGTTGAAGTACTTCACAAAGTATGTGAGTTGAAGTTCAATGTAGTACCTGTTGCTGGTAGTAGAAGTCTGTGTTTGTTAAAGTTCGATGCAGCACCTGTTTCGGGGCGAGTTTGACCCCGGTTGTGAGTTTTAAACGGAGGAGGATATCGCGGAGGAGCAGCGTCTGTACACACGGGTACGTGGTAATTGAAGTATTGCAGTTTGTATGTGAGTTGAAGTTTACCATGTGTTGCTGGTGCAGTAGCAGTCTGTTAGTTGAAGTTCAATGTGGCACCTGTTACAGGCGACGTTGACCCCGGCCGTGAGTTTTGGACAGAGGAGCAAATTGCGGACGGGCAGCGTCTGTACACACGGATGGGTGGTGTTGAAGTCAAGTCTGTGAGCTGAAGTTTGATGTACCAGCTGTGGGGGCGAGGTGGACCCCTGGCATGACGTTCGGACGGAGTGGAAATACCAGTAGGTTCAAGTTGAAGTCCACAAGTTGAAGTGCAATGCAGCACCTGTAACCCCGCCGGTTCTGGGGAGAGGTGGGCCCTGTAGGTGCAACTTCTGGATGGAGGGGGAAGCCGCAGACGAGCAGCGTTGGGGGCAGGGGGGCGGGAGGGAGGTAGTGGTCAATCGCTATCTCGGTCATGAACGCACCCTCAAGCCAATGGGTTGTGTTTGTGTCTGCCTGCCAGGCTGCTCCTGCTGCTGCTCCTGCTGCAGTTATCACTGTTGCCTCTGCTTCTGGCGCACCTGGTACGTTGCACCGTAAACGCCACCGCACGCAACTGCCACATGGGCGCCGCTCTTATACTTCATACTTGAAGTACAGCTCTATGTACCACTAAGTACTTCTTGAAGTATGTGATCTGTGTACCCCTGTATAAGCCCCCCCTCATGCATACCCCCCCCGGTGCTACTGTGAAGTTAAGCCGCCGTTACCACGTCAGGGGGGCCCTGGCGTGTTTTATGGTATGTTACATCGTAACTGCCACACGTAACTGCCAAATTTGCGCCGCCGCTGCGCGCAGGACGAGGCGAACGAGCTCCTGGAGAAGCTGTACCAGGCGGAAAAAATCAGCGCCAACGACATCACCGTTTTTGATGAGGAGCCTACCGACAAGCACTGGAGCAGGTATGACGAAGCTGCCCACAGCCGCTGAGCGGCAACTGCAGCAGTGCTCAGCAGCAGTAGTGCTCAGCAGCAGTAATGCTCAGCAGCAGCGGTGCTCAGCAGCAGTAGTGCGCAGCAGCGGCAGCGCTCTGCGTCTTTGATGAGGAGCCCACAGACAAGCACTGGAGCATGGATGAAGAAGCTGCCGACAGCCGCTGAGCAGCAACTGCAGCAGTGCTCAGCAGCAGTAGTGCTCAGCAGCAGTGCGCAGTAGTTCGAATGGTGCGTTTTGATGTGCACAACACTGTGTCACCTTGTGCACATCACCTCGCTTCGGGGTGAAAACATCAGCGCGTTGGTGTTGACATGAGCGGGTTTTGTGCGTCAACGCCGCTGTCCCATGGTGGTCCACGCTACCGCATTCTACACCGCACATCACTGCAGCATATCATTGATGCATTTGTATACTTTTCATGTGGTGACACCTGTGCTGCGCAGGCGACAAGGGTTGACACTACCGCACGGCCTCGATGCACATGAATATAATCAATCACCCATGCTATTGTATACTTTTCATGTGGTGACAACTGTGCTGCGCAGGCGATGATGCGACACTGCCACATAGCCGCAGTGCACATCACTAATTATTCACTCATGTTGTATACTTTTCATGTGGTGACAACTGTGCTGCGCAGGCGCGTGCACACGCTGGAGCGCATTGCGGACCGCGTGCCCGTGACCAACCGCTACCCCGCCTACTCCGAGTTCTCGCTAGAGCCCAAGGACCGCCACCTCTACCAGGCACGCGCTTTCTCCAGCACTGCCGTACTTCAATATTGAAGTTATTTGTCTGCACCTGACACACTGCTGTGCTTCAACGTGATTTTTCACCAACCGCTACCCCGCCTACTCTGAGTTCTCTCTAGAGCCCAAGGACCACCTCTACAAGGTATCTCCAGCTGCCGTACTTCATGTTGAAGTTGTTATCTGCACCTGACACACTGCTGTCTTCAACGTGATTTTTCACCAACCGCTACCCCGCCCACTCCGAGGTCTCCCTAGAGCCCAAGGACCGCCACCTTTACCAGGCACGCGCTGTCTCTCCAGCACTGCCGTACTTCAAAGTCGAAGTGGTTTGCGTGCGCCGGTATGACGCACTGCTGTCCTTCGACAGAAAATTTGTGCATGCACGTATACCGGGGACGCTCCTGCACTGCCGCTTAGATGTTGAACTTCTGTGCCTGCACCTGCATCAGGTGCACACTCTCCAACACTGCTGTCCTTCAATGTTGAGCTTGGGAGCACTGCCGTACTTCAACATTAACATTTTGTGCATGCACCTGTATTAGGCACGCTGCAGCATTCGCTGTGCTCGAACATTGAACGTGTGTGCATGCAGCACCTGCACCACCATGCTCCACCACTGCCATGGTTACAATGTTGAACATGTGATCGCAAGTGGCCTAGTCGACACTGCCGCCGCTGCCACCACCACCGCTGCCGCCGCCATCGCCGTCTCTGCCCCGCTGCTGCTGCCGCCCCCGCTGCACCCCCGACGCCGCTGCCT
Source organism: Ophiocytium majus (assembly GCA_032358315.1). Taxonomy (NCBI): domain Eukaryota; class Xanthophyceae; order Mischococcales; family Ophiocytiaceae; genus Ophiocytium; species Ophiocytium majus. The sequence continues at coordinate 2,716 of JAULBY010038399.1, read as the reverse complement.
GAGCCATGACCGCCGCCCCCGCTATCACCGCCACCACTGCGCTCTGCTGCGAGTGCAGATCTACCCCAGCGTGCGCGGCCGCACCCTGTTCCGCGCCAAGGACCGCCTGGCGCTCACCAAGAGCATCATCGACGGCTACTTCGACATGGGGGTCCTGGAGGTGCGGCGCCGTCTGCTCCTGCCGTGTATGCCCCGAGCAGTGCCAGTGTACCGCCTATTGCCTACTTGAAGTACTTCGTATTTAGCTACCCCCCCCCCCCCCCCCCCCCCCCCCCCTTTTACACTGGGCTACTTAGACATGAGGGGTGTGGAGGTGCGGCGCCGTCTGCACCTGCCGCGTAGAGCCCAAGCGGTGCCAGTCTACTCTATATCGTACCTACTCCGAGAAGTATTTAGCCCGTCTAGTACCTACTTTGAGAAGTACTTCGAGAAGTATTTAGCGGCCGCCCCCTTTCCCCCCTCCATATTGCACGGGGCTATTTTGACATGTAGTACTTCGAGAAGTATTTAGCCGCCGCCCCCTTTCCCCCCTCCATATTGCACGGGGCTATTTTGACGTGGGGGTTCTGGAGGTGCGGCGCCGTCTGCTCCTGCCGTGTATGCCCCAAGCAGTGCCAGTGTACCGCCTATTGCCTACTTGAAGTACTTCATATTTAGTGTACCGCCTATTGCCTACTTGAAGTACTTCATATTTAGCTACCCTCCCCCCCCCCCCCCCCCCCCCCCCCCCCCCCCCCCCGTGTTACACTGGGCTACTTCGACATGAGGGTCCTGGAGGTGCAGCGCCATTTGCTTCTGCCGTGTATGCCCCAGGCAGTGCCGGGGTACCGTCTAGTACCTGCTTTGGGGAGTACTTAGCTGCCTGCACCTTCCGTGTAGGCCCCAAGCAGTGCCGGGGTACCGTCTACTACCTACTGCGAGAAGCATTCAGCCGCTGCTGCCCATTCCCCCCTCCTTACACTGGGCTACTTCGACTTAAGAGTTGTGGAGGTGCGGCGCTGTCCCTGCCGTGTCGGCCCCAAGCAGTGCTGGAATACCGTCCAGTACCTACTGCGAGAAGTATTTAGCCGCCGCCCCCTTCCCCCCTCCATAAAACCCTGGGCTACCTCGACATGGGGGTTTTGGAGGTGCGGCACTGTCTGCACCTGCCGTGCAGGCCCCAAGCAGTGCCAGTCTACTTCCTGGTACCTACCTCGAAAAGTACGTATAGTGCCTACTTCGAGAAGTATTTAGCCGCCGCCCCCTTCCCCCCTCCATACTACCCTGGGCTTCCTCGACATGGGGGTTTTGGAGGTGCGGCAGTGTCTGCACATGCGCCGTGTACCGTGGCCGACAGTGGTTACGTACCCAGGCTTAGCGTGCTTGGTTCAACGGCTGTGCTGCTGGATCTTGATTACGCCTCTCTCTTAATCACCGAACCCGGTTTAGTCAAGGGGGGCGCGCGGTCTCCTTGCAGGCTTTGACCGTTGGAGCTCCGCAGCTGCTCACTTCTTCGCTGCCTGCGGTGCGGGCAGCACGCGCTGCTGGCGCGCTCTCTGGCTGGGTGCTTTGCGAGCTTATTTCCCCACCTCCTTGTCTTCCTAACCCTCAGGCTCGATCACCGTCGGCTACGGTAGGCCCCAAGCAGTGCCGGGGCGCCGTCTTTTGCCTACTTCGTAAGTATTTAGCTACCCCCCCCCCCCCTCTATGTTACACTGGGCTACTTAGCCATACTTTGAAAATACTTCAGAGGTAGGTGTGTGTGCAGGCGGGGTGCTGTGCACCAGCTGTGGAAACCTTTTAATTTTATTAAAAGAGGTTCGAAGGAGATGGGGGGGGGTGTCACTTTGAGAGCCACCCAACCACACGTTTTATGTAATGCACCATAGCATTGATTTTAACTTACGACATAGCATTTTGTACTGTATTGTGTAGCTGACAACATAGCATTCACTTCGAAGTATCCCACTTTGAAGTAGCTGTTACTGTAACACAAAACAACGTGTGGGGGGGGGGGGGTAAACTAGTTTGGGCGTTGACCATCGACGGCCGCCGGTTGCCAGAACATGTGTAGCTGAATGCCTGTGTGTGTGTAGGAGCTGTTGGCGGCCGCTTGTACCGCGTACACGTGCTTGTCCACCCCCCGCGGTATCTTCACGCGCAATTTTTTTCTTCAACTAGCTTTTCAGTTCCTCGACGTGAAAGTCCGACATGCGGATCAGCATGTTCCAAAATATCCCCTTTAAGATCCAGAACAAGACGAAGAGCTCCATGAGCTGCCGGATGTTGAGGCCCAAAGTTGACTACAAATGCACGAATTTGGTAAATTCAATCTGAGTTTTTCGTATCAATTGCTTATTTCACACTCACGTCACTGTTCCACATTTTCGCGCTCTGTCGCCCACCCCCGCCGTGCCGTGCGCGCGTGCCCGTGCCTGCCCGTGTGCGCGTGTGCTGGGTGTTGCTTAGGCTCGCAACGTCATTGACTCCATGACGGCGCTTCACGATGCAAACAGGTGCGCGCTGGCCGCTCGCTGACAGCATGCCACCGAGCGTGCCTGCCACGCACGCATGTCCACCACGTGCGTGGGCTATGTACTCAAGTCCACTAGTTGGTGTACGGCTGCAGCACCGGGGCCGGAGACGGGAGGGGAAGGAGCGTACAATGACTGTACTAAGCAGAGGGAGCCACACCCGGGTTAGGAGTTTTCCTCCCCCCTGCCCCCCCCCCGGGCGC